>JAJJMC010027464.1:5861682-5986476 GCA_023531435.1 Papaver californicum | reverse complement strand
TAGTGGCTATGCACCATGGCGTATTTTAATGGCCAGATGTTAGCTTATAAGTGACTTGGCATAAACCTGGAAGATGTTTGAAGCCAAGGTTTTGTAAAGGTTCTTAAGGACCAGTCGTGGCGCACTTGAAAATAAGACTTGATAGATTGCCACATAAGGCTAGCGCTAGCATTAGGTTAGAATATGAGAGTGTGGCGCGTCCCTTGGTAGCGCATCCTGGATAAGGCTAGCACTCTGAGCTAGCGCAAAGTTCGCGCTTTGAGCATAGCACAAAAGATTAGCAAGTCCCCAAGGGACGTGGCCTAAATCAGGATAGCGCTTTTAGCGCCAAGTTGGCGCTTTTGAGAAAAATACAAAAAGGAGTGGCGCGTCCTCGAGGGACGCGACCTAAATTAGGTTTGCACTTTTAGCGCAAGAGAGTGACGTGTCTTCGAGGGATACGACCTAAATTAGATTATCTCTTTTAGTACAAAAGAGTGCTGCGTCCTTGAGGGACGCGGCCTAAATTAGGTTAGCGCTTTCGATTAACGCTTAGATATTGTTGCGTGTCCCTTAGGGATGCGACTTAAGTTTGCTAGCGCTTTGAGCGCCTAAGTGCAGGACGTCCCTTGAGGACGTGACCTAAAATAGGTTGGCGCTTTGGCGCTTGATTGTGGTACGTTCCTTGAGGACACGACCTAGGTTGGTTAGCGATGGTACCTTGGCCAGCGCAAAGTGTTGTGGCGCGTTCCTTAGGGATGCAAATTGATAAGTTAGAGCTAGTCTTAGTGCTAGCGCCGAGAAGCTAGGGATAGCCTAGTGATAAGGCACATCATGCTATTTTAGAGATTGCTCTTTGATTGTGGCGCGTTCGAGGGGGGACGTGAGCATAATACTAAAGGGGCATATTTTTGTAGAGTCAAGACGACAGATGCACATTCGAAACAAGTTCAAGGAATTCAGCTGTGCAACTTATGCGACTTAAAACTGGTTCAAATGGCATAAATATAGTGAATGTTTGAAAGGATACATTATTAGTTTAGAGTGCATGTAGCTATTTGTAGAGACTGTACTCTTAATTCGCTTGCGGAATATTAATAGAGATACAATATTTTATGTTTTTGATATAAAGTTAGAAGTATGCGCATAAATATCCCTATGTACTTCTATGCTCTTGCTTCTAGGTAAAGGGTAATTTACAATTCTAGCCCTCGTCAAAAACTCACCATTTACACTGGCGAAGGTTCTTTGGCCTATACGGACTAGGCTTTGCTTGGCCATTGGCCTTGCCACAAAAGTTTGAAATTGTTGGATACGGATTGTATATGCCTACGTAAATACTTTCGAACGATTAGCCATTGGCATCAATATTGGGTTTGCCTTAATATGCTTAAGTTGTTTGTCCTATTCGAATTGTCCCTTCGGATGAACTACAGTCATGCTTGATCTCTTCAAGGTACGGGTTGGGTACTTAGGAAGCCGCAATGCAATGTATTGAGGTGCAGCATCTTTTCGCTCATATCATCTAATTTAGAGGTGATTGCGACTTTTTGGTAACTGATATCATCTGGCTCGGTAGTACGAAGCAAGAGATGATTGTTGCAACACTTGATGAGGTAGTTGCAATCCATTTAATGGATGTTCATACTTCTTATCAAGTTATACGATATGGATGGTATATGCCTGGTTGTTGCATCCTTGGAAAGAACACGGTCGGTGCATGCACCCAGCGCATAGTCGAAGTAGATTTAAGGAATCGAAGGAAAAAAATTTGGTCTGCAATGGCCTATGTACTAGTCCAAGGCATAACATAGGCCTGGACAATGCTCGTAAATAGTTGATGCATGCTGAACGCATCACTATTGGCTTTTATAGCCTTTTCACCCTTAGCATAACAAGGGGTAAGTTGGGAATTTTGTGAAGCGACGTATGGAAACTACGTTTCGAGTATCATGCTTGCAAAGCATGCTTGGTTAGGAAAATCGACATGCAATTGTTAAGCGATAAGTGAAGTTTTAAAGCCCGAACACTATCATTCGAGTGTCGTATCGGGGAGCTCCGGCCTTCACCATCAGAGGAATTTCCCGGTCCGTCACAGTCAAAATCATCGAGGAAAAAAGAGAAAAGTCATAATAAATTAGTTCTCGCGCTGGCCAGAGTAATCGAGTTAAAACTAATAAAATTCAGAAGAAAAGAATCCCTCGATCACCAGACTCATCGAGGGAAATAAGAAGGAAAAAAAAAGTTTCCGTGAAAGTGAAAGTGAAAATGGGATAGACTTCTCCTATTGCAACAAGCCCATTTGGGTGATTTACACAAGTTTTCTCACGGCTAAGCCCTGACCATGACCTATTTTAGGCTATTTTGTCTAGTTTGTGACCTATTTCTGAAAGGGATTCGAGCACGAACACTTCTACAACTTGGGATATCTATTTAAGAGATTCTTATAATTATTTTTGACACTTCTACACTTAATCTTTTATCAATATTTTGGAGAGAATAGAACAAAAGGAGAAAGCTAGGGTTTTGGAGCGTTTTCATCACCGTTACTATTTCTTTTCTACTTTATCATATGTATATCATGGTTTTCTCTAAATCCATGACTAGATAAATTTGTATTGATTGAGGATGAATTCTAAGTTCTAGTACATGATTCAATTTAGCATATAAATCCATTTTTCTAATATTTCACATGATTATCATTTGGTTTTACAACAATTAATGATTATGATTTTTTGATAAATTATTTAGGTGGCCAACTAATTAAATTATTTTGTTAAATGCTTGTAAAGAGTTAGAATATCCATGACTATTGAATAACTTTTACACAAGTAGAAATTGTGAGACCTTGAAGAGGGATTTGGAGCAATTGCAAGTAAAATCAACACTAGTAAGTGAACCGAGCACTGAGTTTAACTGTTAGGATCAAACCTATATTCACAAATCCTAAGGCATTCGACTGAGTTACACCTTGAGAGCATACTTTATAGTGTCTCAGACGGACTGAATTTGGTGAATAAGCATGCCTGTTATCCAGTGATATAAGGAATTTTGGGGATAACTAAGCGTACATGTTATTCCACGGTTGGTGAAAATCTGTGATTAATAAAGAATTGATGAATATACTAATTTGTTGATTGTTTATTAATAAAGAAGGATTCCTCGATCATATTTCTCTATGTTGCTTTCATCTAAATTACTTTTAATCATTTTTTTAATCACTATTAATCTAAAACAAATACCCTTCACATTTGAAAACTGAAACACCTTGCTCTTCGTGGGAATGAATATTATTTAATACTATATTATTCATTAGTAAAGTAGAGGATAAGTAAATTAATTTGTTCACTCACGACACGCAACAATATCCCAAGGAAACATTTCTCCAAAGAGGCAGGGTTATTCAAGCTTTATAGATATAATCTTGTCTCTCTTGACTTACCTTAGTCGGTGTTGCTTCAAAGAGGTTTGTTAGGTAAGTAATTAATTTCTTTTTGAAGAGAATAAAAGATTAGAAAAAATCTAAAGGATTCATCGTGCTTTTCGTTTGCAATATTCAATAGATTTGCTTGGTCGAGTCATCCTTGCATGTGATTTCTTTAAAATCTCCCTCTTCTTAGGATTTTTTTCTTTTATTTTTAGTGTATGCTAAGACCGCTTAAGAATATCAACGAGCGTGACGAGAGTAGAAGTTATGTTTCTGAAAGAAAGGATCTATAAAACCTTTCTTTTGAGAGCCCTATTTTTTAAAATTTATATGTTGGTGAGGAAGTTACTCTTAGTATTCTAACTGTGCCAGCAATAACAAATCTGAGAGATTACATGTACCCTACTAGGTGCAACCGACCATCGTGCATAAAGTTGCCCATAACCGTAGCTATATATGAGTTAAAACATGTTACCATTCAGATGATCCATGTGTTCCTTGGGAACGATGATGAAAACCCATATTTTCATGTGAGGGACTTTGAGGAAATTTATGGAACAATTAGGATTAAAGACCTTAGAGATGAAGTTTTAAAACTCGGGTTTCCAGTAATACATGTGTTTTTTTTCTTCTCTTAGCCTTTGTGTACTGTAAGTTTTCGATGATAATTTTTTACTACTGTCCTAAAAACATGAATGATTTTTTTGATAAAAAGAGATTCTAACAATTAATAAGATCTGCTAAGTCTTATATTCTGAACCCTCAATCCAAACATTCCTTTTTCCTTGAGAAATAAAGCTAAGTCATGGTTGCATAATTTACCATCTGAGTCTATAACAACATGGGATGAACTTACCACAGTTTTTTTCTAAAAGTTTTACCCAAAATGTAATACCACGTCGTAGAAAATTAGTATAAGTATGCAAAAAGAGGGAGAGGCTCTTTATAGGTTTCTTAAGATTCAATGATCTCTTATCACAATGCCCCCACCAAAGATTTTAGAAAATATAATTAGTCCATATTCTTTATGACAGACTAGGTTATTCGACCAAGGCCATGGTCGCGTCATTGTGCACAGGTGGGTTCTTGAGTAAAGTTGTTGATCAACAATGGGAGTCATGTATCGAACCTCAAAAAAAACTCCTAGTTTATATAGGTAGATAGAAACTATGAGTCAGATGTTAAGTAAGCAGCATTATCTAGAAGGTTAGAAGCATTAGAATTAAGTCAGTCTAAACACAAGCCATTTGTTGAGACCGATAATAGGACAATCGCTTCGCAAGTCTTAAGTTACAAAAATGAACCTGCACTTTATTTTGGGAAGGAAAAACTAGTGAAGAGAAAGTCCATGTTTTTTTTTATAATAACTCTAAATTTGATAATCGTTAAAGGTTTGACTCATATTCAGAAACCTATAACCCCGGTTAGAGAAAACATCCTAATTTTTCTTGTTCTAAGGGTCAGAATCAAGGTCAAACTAGTAATCCTCAAGTTCCACTAGGTTTTAGTTATCCCAAGAACCCACTAGAGCCAAACTACTATCAAAATCCTTCAGAGAAGACAATGACAAGCTTAGAAGAATCAGTGACTTTGTTAGCACATAGCCAACTTAGATTTCATCAGGAAACCGAGCATAATTTTCAATCTAATGCGCAATATTTTGCTAAGTTAGAACTCCAAGTAAGTCATATAGCTAAGGCACTAAGTGGGAGAAAAAATAGAAAGTTCCCTAGTCAAACCGATCATAATCCCAAAAGAGAGAAACGGTTAAATCATGTGAATTATGTTACAACCCTTAGTAGTGGAAAGATAGTTCACAATAAGGTGGGAATGCCTAAATATAGTGAAGTAGTTTCAGACCCAACTTCGTCTACACAAGGTACACCTGATGCTGATGAGACTGCTGAAGTTACAAAAGAAACACATGTTGTTCCTGACAAACCTGAGTCTTATGAACCCAAAGCTCATTTTCCACAGTTGTTAGCTCCACGTAGGAAGAAATCACACTTCAACGATATAAGTAAAATGTTTAAGAAGGTCAACATTAACATTCCATTATTAGAGGATATTAGCAAATTTCCTACATATGCCAAGTTCCTTAAAGATCTTTCTACACGAAAGCGTAAGCTTAACGTGCATAAAAAACCATTTTTATTTTTTTAAGTAAGTTTAATCATTCATAATAAGATGCCCCTTAAGTATAAAGACCCTGGATGCACCACCATATCTTGTGTGATCGGTGATCACTTGGTTTATAAGGCATACTTGGCTTAAGATCTAGTGTGAACTTATTACCATATCATGTATACAACCAGCTAGGCCTTGGTGAGCTGAAACCGACCAAATTGACACTGCAATTAACGGATTGGTCTGTTAAAATCCATGGTGGTGTAACTTTCTTCACCACTTTGTGGAAAATCGTTAGGTATGAATATGTTAGATACATGTGACTCGATTGATGTAATTGTATCTCTCTCCAACAAAACATGTTTTTTTTGGACCGACGCATAAAGAAAAAATGTTGTTACGAATGAACAAGATATTGAGGAATTGTTCATATAGGATGTCCTTATTCAAGTTGATGAATTTTTTTATCTTGTGGATTTTGTTGTACTAGAAACTCAACTTGTTCAGGACCTAGAAACTCAAATACCAGTGATTTTAGGTGGTTCATTCTTGGTTATATCTAATGCTGTCATCAACTGTATGACCGGAATAATGAACTAATCTTTTGGTAATACGACTATTAAACTAATTGTAGTTAATGTTAGAAGACAACCTTCTGAGATCGATGATTTAGAGAGGTGAACAGATTAATATTTCAGTTCATGATCCTTTGCCAGACACTTTGTTTGATGATTCCTTAGACGAATGTGCTGACTGTATCATTTTGATTACTTGTATGACCAAACTTTAAAAGAAGCACTTGAGTATTTTTCTGACTTTAATTAAGGACCTTAAAATCCAAGCGATAAATTTAGGTCTATCTCAGAGTAGTAATTACCCTAAGTTTGGGGGTAGTGATGATTCTTGTGATCGTCAAGTATCGCTTCTTAAAGTCCCTGATGTGTGTCATAAGTGCAACAAATTAATGAATATATTTCCCACTAATTAGCTAGTAATATAGCGGTAGTAAGAATCGTTCCCACAGAGAGCTGTGTAATTGAGATGTTATTTAGTTTAGCAAAAATTATAATAAAAATAAATACTAAGGGGTATTGGTTGATTAATTACGAATAATAATAATAAAAAGATAATAAGAAAGGAATATGACTACAAAGTCATTCACCGTTACCAATTGTTGACTTGATCAGTATACTTATCTATCTTTCGTCAGAATCATTCATCACCAACTGCAGAATAGCATCTATCTCAATGTTATCCCCACAAAATCTTTTTATTATTGGATACGAAAGCTCTCGACTACCGGATTTTATTCGTCTGAACCCCCAAGTAGTAGCTCATTCAAGGTGTAACCCAGTAGAACGCTTTATGCTTTGTAAATTTAGGTTGATCCCAGTAGTTAAACTCTTATATCAAGGTCCACTTGCTTGTGTTATCTTTACTCGCAATTGCTCCACAGAATCCCTCTGCAAGGTCTCGCGATTTCTACTTGTGTAGAGAGCTATTAGACTATTACACTTATCTCACAACTTCTACTAGCGATAGAATAATCAATAGATTAATTTACCTAGCGTTTTTTAGGGAGACCCAAAAAGAATTTGGGGCGACTAATAAAACAAAATAAGGTCATTAAGAAGTAATATCAACACACCCCTTATCCAAATATTTTCTTTAATGGCTAATCTGCCCTTGTTTAATTAGTGTTAATGTTGTTTAATTAGTTAATTAATTTTGGTTAATTAGTTAATTAATTTTGGTTATAGTTAGTGTTAGAAAAATATTTGAGTTATAGTTTTAGAAAAGAAATAGAGAGTGTGTTAGAGAGGAAGAAGAAGAAGTTTGGGGAAACCAAATTTACCTAAAATCAATAACAAACATGGATGAGTATGAGGAAGAAGGTGAGAAACATCATGAAGAAAATATTATTGAAGGTTCAATAACGTTTAAAAATGACAATTTGGGATATTTGTTGGATGATCCAAATTTTATTCTGGAAGAAAACCTAGACGACGATTTAGCTAGACAAAACGATGAATCACATCAAAATGAATATAATAATGCATCAAACAATCAAGTATTGTGTTAAGAAGATCAAAAACCCACTTTGTATGCGTTTATATGTGATCGTTAACAAAAAAAATTCATTTTTACATGCATTTAATGCCATGCGCGTCCCAAAATCGGTAGATAATGGAGTACCATATCTACCGATTATACACTACTGTGCCAAAATTATGGTATAATCGGTAGTCTCGTGAAGAATAATTACTACCGATTAAAAAATTCTCAAATTGAATTTTGTTCGGATTTTGATTTCATAATCGGTAGTTTAAGAATAATTATTATCTACCGATTATAGTTGTCGTCCCAAAAGTGAATTTCTCCAAACCTATAAATTTTATATTTTGCTAATTTTATAATCGGTAGTATATGGTATATCGTTATCTACCGATTACATTGTAATCGATTGTTTATTACAAATTAAACCTCCAATTATACTTGTTTTTGTGTACAGAACTTGTCTTGATTTCTTTCTATAATCGGTAGTACATGAACATAATTAACTACCGATTGTTGACAATCGCTAGTAAAACCATCTAATTTACTACCGATTGTCGTTAATCGGTAGTATGAGAACATAATTATCTACCGATTATTGTTGTGTAACTCATTGCCATTATATGTAGATTATTGAATTGGTTAATCATGTTTCATGCGAGGGTCCTGATAGTTCCCTACACTATGAAAATAATTTGGTATGCTACCTACCCACTCTTACCTTTTTCTAAGAATGTATGTTACATGGTTAGGCTTATTATATTGTTATATGCGCATTAAGACATTTGGAAGTAAGGCGGAGGCAAAGGAATGGCTTATCAACAAGGCAAAAGAGAATATGTGCGTTGTAGTTCAGAACAATTGCGTGAGAATTGATCGATTTGAAATGATTTGTGAGAGAGCTGGCGAAAGAAGTCACATGAGATCGTAAATACGTAAAGAAGACGGAGAGGAAATACCGAGGTAATTCAAAGAAGATTGGATGCCCATTTAAGATTATCTTCAGTAAGCCCGACGGTAAGGAAGGTAAAGTTTGGAAAATGTTTACAGTTGCTAATGGTCGTCAAAACCACGAAGATTCAGAAAGTCTTGTTGGGCACGTAATGGTTTCCAAGTTAAAAACAAAGGAAATTGAGACGGTGAAGTCTATGAAGAAAGTAATGAAAGCGAGTGCAATCCTATCTAATATAAAGGCGGACGACCCCAACAACTTGTCTTCGTTGTCTACAATTGAGTAGGCGCTAGCAACGATCAAAAGGACGGAATGGGATGGTCGGATGGTTATGCAACAATCAGAGTGGTTAGCCGAGAAACACAATTACACGTTGAGAAAAGAAGAAAGGGATGGTAAGGTGATTCGTATTTTCTTGGCACATCCGAAGATGATCCAATTAGCTCAATGCTTTCATCAATTTTTTTTGATAGATGCTACTTACAAGACAAGCATGTACAACATGCCGTTTTTGAACATTGCTTGCCACACGTCGGACAAATATACATTTACGGTGATGTGGGGTTTAATGGATGCTGAGAACGATGTGAGTTTCATTTGGATGTTGCAAACATTAAGGTCGATTTATAATGACGATGATTTTCCAAGGGTTATTGTAACGGATAACGATCAAGCCTTGATGAATGCAATAAAGGTAGTGTTTCCGGAAGCCCAGAATTTGCTTTGTACGTGGCATATTCAATTCAATATCAAATCCAATTGCAAACATCATATCCAAGCTAAAAAATGAAACAAAGGTACCAAGAGGTCGAAGGAAGAGGACGAACGTATTAGTAAACTAATCGTGGAAGAACGAGAAGAAGAGAAAAGGTTAGCTGATGAAAAGTGGGTCGAGGATGGAATAAAGTGGTCTTTATTTTTAAAAGCATGGGATAAGCTAGTTTGGTCGATGAAGGAGGAAGTTTATGAATACAACTTGAAGAACTTTGAGGATGAATGGGGCAAGAACTATCCCAAACCAGTTAAGTATTGTAAAACACAATGGTTGGGACCGCATAAGGATAAGTTTATGTTTGCATGGACATATGAATATTAGAACTTCAAAAACGAGGCAACAAGCATTACCGAGGGGTCTCATGGTCGATTAAAGAAAATACTAGTCGGTAGTTTGTGTCGGTCCAAGAAGCAATCCATGAGTTCACCAATCGTGACCTCACTAAGATTTACGGTTCAATGGAAAAAATCGGCATAGATTCCCGTTGGCACATTAAAACATAAGGGGTATAGTTTACACAGTTTCTTGGTGGGAAATAAATTTCATGATACAATAATTAGAGTTGTACAGAGATCACGAAGATGAGACTACGGTTTGCAATTGCAAGACGATGATAGGTATTGGACTCCCGTGTCGTCACATGTTTGGTAGGTATATTGAAGTGATTGACATTAATGATATTCATCCTTTTTGGAAGCAATTATCTTTCACTGCAAACACCCCGGTGTTTGATGATGCGTCGTTCGTGGAGACGGAAATGTTTGCACGAATACTCGAGCATTACTGTACGTCAAATGGGACACAAAAGCAAATATTGAAGCACCATTTAAAGGAATCCCTTCACCCCTTTCTAAAGGTTGTTTAAGAACCAATGAAAGGAAAGGCGATGTGTAGGCCGAATACTGAAAATCCAAGGTCAATTCAAAAAAAATAGTTGAAGGAATGGTTATCTAGTCAACGAGAGCTTTCTAGGCATGAGCATACTGAAGATGAGTATCAAGATGCCGGCTCTAAGGAAAAGGGGTCGTCCAAGGAAGGATCAAGGTGGACCAAGCTCACGACAAGTCAAACCTAAGGTCTCTATGATTCTTTCTCAAGTAAGTCAAACCCAACCTATACATGGAAGACCAAATAGAGGTACGTATACAATATACGATGAGTATTTGGAACAACTCCCTCTACTCATTATATCATTTTTTTCCATCGGCGATGTTGATGGGGATGGCAACTGTAGTTTTCACGTTGCTTCGAAATAAATAGGAGACTTTAGTGAGGCGATTACCGAGAATATCACCCAATGACAATATTTAAGAAATAAGATGACCGCCCAACTATTGGAGGATAAGGAATTCTATATTGAAATGATGAGAGAAGGAGATATATATGTTAGTTACAAGAGTTCAAAGAGTTATATACTCGTGTAAAATACCGAAACGGTTTGAAGACAATCGGATCCAAGTATTGGATGGTAATGCCAAAATGTGGGTATCTTTTAGCGGATGTATTGAACTGCGTGGTACATTATTTTTGTCATCCTTCCTTAGGATTGAATGTTACATTTACACCCACAAGGACGGTTTGTGATGAGTTGGTCAAGGATAAATGAATCATTATGGCATGGGTTAATGGCAATTATTTTATCAGTTTAAGGTTAACGGAAGATTGTCCATTACCTCCATTGAGTAGGTAGTCGGATTACTTCCCAACTAACCATTGCAAGGAGTGGTTGAAGCAATACGAGTCCAACATGGAGCTTTGGTATCATTTAACAAATTTAGTCAAGGACCCAATTGATTTGACCGAGGATGGTGAGTATTTTAGTTGATCATGTGATTTTGAACATATATTTTGAACATTGGGTATAGACAAATATTAATGCAATGTTTTGTGATCGTTAACAAAAAAAAATTATTTGCATGCATTTAATGCAATGGACGTCCCAGAATCGGTAGATAATGGAGTACCATATCTACCGATTACACACGTCTGTACCAGAATTAAAGTATAATCGGTAGTCTCGTGAAGAATGATACTACCGATTAAACAAAATCCCCAAATTGAATTTTCTTCGGATTTTGATTTCATAATCGGTAGTTGATAGGTGCATTATTTGCACTATTTGGATACTCTAATTCATTGATTTCTTGTTAGTTTTCATATCATTATGCTTTGATTTTGTTTGTTTATGAGTTTGTTAGGAGTTTTGAAGTGTATTCAACCAAAAAAGAGTTTAAAGGATGGAAACACAACTTTGAAAGAAGAGTTCCAGGAAGATTTACGGTTGGGAAAGTACCTCAAAACCCAACCGTAAAAGAAGTTGATTTTGAAGCAAATTCCAGGAAGATTTATAAGTGGGTCTAGACTCTCAAACCCAACCGTAAAATTATTTGAAGAGATATGAAGATTTTGTCATTGCCATATTATAGAGAATTGAAATACGAAGTAAACCCAAAAATAATGAGGTCAATCAGACATCGAATGAGGGAGTAATGATCAAAACAGTGAAATACAAAAAAGTGTCCAAGAAGAATTACGGTTGGGTTTATTGACTCGAAGCCAACCATAAATCTGGGGATTTTGGATGAGATTTTTGTGTCAGAAAATCGGTTGGGTTTATTGGCTCGAAACCAACCGTAACTGGGGAGTTTGGTACGTGTGTGGGCTTTTAACACATGGAAAACATTATCCCAGAAGGATTCTAAACCTAGATTTCGTGGATACTATATAAGGAGACATCCAAGACATTAAGAAATGACCTTTTACACTTGAAAACACAAGGAGAACAAGAATCTAGGGTTTGTTTTACTTGCTTTCTTGATTATTTTCCATGGATTTTGAGAAATCCATGATGAACTAAACTTTTCTTATTGGTTAGAGATGTAGTCCTAAGTTGGAAAACAAGTTTATTAGTTGAAGTATTCATTCTCGTATGTTCATAATCTCTTCAATACCGCTTATGTTCTACCGTTTATAACGTCTTGTATGATGGATTGCTTGTTTGTTTAAGTTGCAAATTAGATGAGCATGCATTGACATCTATAGCTAAACTAAGGTTTGAGATCCGGAATTGTCGAAAGACCCTTGTTACAAGTAGTATAACATAGTTGTTAACGACGGGATGTTGCCATGCAATTATGTGTAGAAGCGTGACCTAGGTTAAATCCGAGTGGATCTTGCGTCGGATTGCTTAGAATAACCTCAACTCACAAATACCATTGCTTTCATTGGGTTAAACTTGAGTGGCTCTTGCGCCAAGTTATCTCGATGAAAAGGATTCAAAGAGTGGCTCTTGCGCCTTTGATGATAATAGGAGTTTTGCCGGAGTAAGCCTGCGATAGGATGCTTTAGGGTTATTGATATTGAGAGTGCATGAATGTTGAGTTTGATTTGGTTGATAACATGTTGGAAGATGGAAGATGAACTCTTTAACCAATGTTCTTTATCTCTGATATTCTTTTTAATATTTTTGTTTTAGTATAATTTAGTCATAATCACAACCAAAACCCCCCCTGTTTACATAAGTAATCGAAAGTAATTAACAATCACCTGCCTCTCTGTGGGAAAGAACCTGTACTTATTACTATACTCTAATCTATATTAGTGAAGTAAGAACTTCAATTAATTTTGCTTGACTGAAAACCAACCAGTAGTTTAGAAAAAAATTTATCTATCGATTTATAATCGGTATTTTGTAAAATCACATATCTACCGATTGTGATTGTAGCCAGAATTGAATTAACCTTAAAAATTTTGCACTTTGTAATCGGTAGTTTAAAGATCAAACTTATCTACCGACTCCATTATAATCGGTTGTTTTTTAACAAATTAATCCTCTGATTATACTTGTTTTTGTGTACAGAACTTGTCTTGCTATAATCGGTAGTACGGGAACATAATTAACTACCAATTGTTCTCAAAAACCCACAATTGGTAGAAAATATCAAAACTTATCTACCGATTTTACTGAATTATAACCGATTTTGTACCCTATTTGACAGGAATAAAGACTCGTTTGAACAGTGTACGAACAGACTTTTAAAAAATTTAGCCGTTACACTTTTCAAACATGGCTACTAGCTGGTCCACCAAGGAAGATGTTGCAGTTGTTCGGGCGTGGGTGGTTATTACGAAGCATGATTCTCATCTAAAAATTAACTCTTCTGAAACCGTAGAAGCTTTTTGGAACCGGGTTTTCCAAGTTTTTGTGGGTTTAGATGGCAATGGAGGTGGAAGAACATGGAACGTGGTCAGGGATAGATTCGAACAACTCTATGATCGTTCTGATTGTTTTAGAACTGATTTTTACAATGCCAAGTTTAGTTTCCCTGAGCTCGACATCAATGGATATGTAAGTATATCTCCAATAGATGTTAATCAAATCAATTATTATCTCAATATAATACTAACAAATTGTTCATTATTTTTTTCAGAATCCTCATGCTCTTAAGGACCATAGGGATATGTATGGCAGAAAGTTCATGCATTTTGCATGCTATGATGTATTGAAAGAAAATGACAAGTATTTTGATCACGAGTATTCCGATGACGACTATTGGTCAATTAGGCATCAAAACTAATCAAGTGTAATGTTATGATTACTTTATGTATTTAAATTCAATGAAAGAAGCCAAAGAACTTTCTATCGGTAGATAATAGTATATTTTAACTGCCGATTATGTATCCATGGTAATTATTCCGTGATTCATATTTTTTCTTGGAGAGTACTCTTCACCTTAAGCGGCGTGGACGAACCTTAAACGGGTTGAATCTGTCCATCACCTTAACGATATTGAAATGAGCTTCGTCGCCATTCCTCTAGAGATCTCTCTATAAATTCATCATTAGTTTCACCCCTCAAACGATATCGATTGACAAGATAAGTTAAATTCACAAATGGATCAACTTCTCTGTTTGCAATTAAATCGACAAAAAATATCAGCTCTATTACAGTTATTTGGGTCACCGGTGTCAACGCAGAAATGTTCGTGAATACTCTCTATATAAATCATACTCATTGCACCATTTTTCCTACGTTCTTCTCCTCGCCTCGGATAGAATTGCACATAGCGCCTACATAGCGATAAATCTTCTTCTACCGTAAACGGTTGAGCCATTAATCTTGAAGATGATTAGTTCGATGTTGAAGATTTAAAATGTATTGGAGGTGCATAAATGAGAAGAGGTCACCCTCCTTATATAGATTAGAGTCTCAACGGCTTTTTTTTCAAAAAAAAAAAAGTTGTTGAGGCCTGGTGTAACAAGATTGTATAGAAAATATGTACGCTACAAATATAAACAATCGGAAGTATCGGGATCACCATTATCTACTCATTTATACAATCGGTAGTCTATGAAACTTTATTTACTATCAATTATAGATGTTGTCCCAAATTCGAAATTGAAATTTTTTCATAATCCATAATCGGCAGTCTAAAAAAATGTATTTACTACCGATTGTAATGTAAAATGTGTCCAGAAACCAATTAGTTCTATCATCTTTAACCGGTACATAATTAACACCCGATTATACTCAACGGGTATAATCGGTAGTCTAATAAAAAAATTTACTACCGATTGTATATGTTGCCCCAATTTCAAAATTGAAAAAATTATCAAATTTCAAAAATATTCATACTCCATAATCGGTAGTCTAAGATTTTTTTTTACTATCGATTGTATATGTTGCCCTAAATTGAAAATTGAAAAAATTATCAAATTTTGAAAATATTCATACTCCATAATCGGTAGTCTAATATTTTTTTACTACCGATTGTATATGTTGACCCAAATTCAAAATTGAAAAAATTATCAAATTTCGAAAATATTCATACTCCATAATCCATAGTCTAAGATTTTTTTTTTACTACCGATTGTATATGTTGCCCCAAATTCAAACTTAAAAAAATTATCAAATTTCAAAAATAGTCATACTACATAATCGGTAGTCTAATAATTTTATTACTACCGATTGTATATGTTGCCCCAAATTCAAAATTGAAAAAATTATCAAATTTCAAACATTTTCATACTCTATAATCGGTAGTCTAAGAAATGTTTTTACTACCGATTATAATGTAAAATGTGTCCAGAAACCAAGCATTTCTATCAGTAGGAGTAATCGGTAGATAGTTATCTACCGATTGTGGATCAACATGCTTAATCGGTAGGTGATGCAAACCATTTATCTACTGATTTTAATGTAAAATTTCAACAAAGTTACTTATTAAAAATGAGTCTCTTGCAAATCAATCGTTAATTTACAAAAAGAACGTAAAATCCATTCATCAACCATAAAGTAATCCATTCACCATCCATAAAGTAAACATAATGTTAGAACATTAAACAAGTTTCTTCGAAATCAATTGAAAATGATGTTCTCTAACAAGACAACCACAATATAATTTCTAGATTTTTTGGTTTTAGTATGAGGACGACGAGCACCAGGGACATATCTTTGAGCATCAGGGACATTGGCTTCAACATCAGGGAGATTGGCTTCACCATCAGCACTCGATGAACTACGAGATCTTTTAATGTGCTTTGCTGCTAGCCTCTTAGGCTTATTCGAAGCTTTCTCCCCAAACTTACTTGCATAAGCTTCATTATAAATGTTATCTATTAGGTCTTTATGCTCTTTCATTTTCTCAATTTATAAAGGCACTCCCGCATTTATACACCCAAAAATCTTCTTGGAGAAAAACACAAACTTTTTTTTTTCTGTTTTTATGCAATAAAAATAAAATGATTATTATCTAAAATATTGAGTCGTAATATTAAAATCAAAAAAAAAAAATATTACGTACCGACCTTTCATAACCAGAAGGTTTGTCTTTGATGATACAAGTATAATCGGAAACTTTGGTGGTGTTTCCTTTATCTTCACGGATCATATGAAGATGAGAATGCTCCAGGTACCATTCCATATAGCGTGGATCTACTTCATCACCTCGGTTGACACGTCTCCCATCGTTGATCAAATATTGCATCCTGTTATTCCAATTTTCAACGGATGGGTTAACGGAGTAAACTACTGTGATAGAGTCCTTACCACATATAGAATTCTACACGTCCAATTTGAACTTGCCACGCATGTGAATCCAAGGTTCTTCTTGTACATAACCAAGTTGACGCATCACCCTAGAGGCATTGTACATAACATTCCGTGGGATGTCACAAGGGTCCATAATAAAACGACAACTCAGACCTTCCCGTTATATGTCCACTAGCTCAGTATTCCTTGTATGGATCAAAGCATACATCTTTGGACGTTATCAAGTCTAATTTCCTCATCAGAGAAATCAACTGCTGCTCCTTAGACCTTGAACGGTTGTTGTCGAAGATGTATTTTGTTCCACTGGTGTTTCTTTCTCCTATATCGGATTCTCTTTGGCCTACTCGAGGAACGGGAAGTGGTCATAGATCCATGTCTAGTGTACATATCAAACTAAATATGAGAAAATTGGTTCTTAAAAGAGAAAAAAATAAATAACAATCAAAGTATCAACAAAGTTATCAAAATACCTGTAGTAAGCTCGTATTCCTGGAAATTTGGCTAGTTGATTCCCTCGATGCCTTTCTTAACTCTTCCATCAAGAACGCATGGCATGCGGTGCCCCACGAGTAATCACGAACTTTATTAAGAGGATGCAATAATTGTAGAAGGTTGGCGTCGACCCGGTTGCCACTACAATTGGGGAAAATGACACATCCCAAATCACAGAGGAGATATGCAGTGGCTGCAGCATTCACTTCGTCGTCGCTAAACTCTGGATTCATTTCTTCTTTATCCTTGGTGCCTTTGAACATATTCATCAAGTGGACCATGCTAAACTGTCTAGTTTGTAACGAAGACACCGGTTGAACTCAATATCGGATGTTTGCTCGATCCCAACCAAGGCACTTTTGGGTGTAAAAATAAATTTGTTCCCATCTTAACTGCTTTACGTAATCAAACTTGACGGTTGTACCATGGTCAGCGAGATTAAGAATCTGCACCACATCATCTGGGGTGATCGTCATCTCTCCAAACGGCATGTGGAAGGTATCGGTCTCTGGATACATTTTCTCCAGGAAGGCTGATATCGACACCCGGTCATGCTCTAACATTGAATTCTCGGCAGCAGTAGATAATCCCGAGTGATAAATAATTTGCTTGAACCTTTCACACTCACCATCTAACGGCCAATCTTTCATTTTTCTTGGTGCAGCTGTAAGTTTGAGTAGACGAACAGCATCAGAATGGTCCTAATGTACACGACGAATTATAAAATAATTAGAATAACAGTTAACACTTCTACGAATAAATAGACAATAGGTTAAGAATGGTGTTTTATAATTATTACCTTAGTTGAATAAATTTCTTTGGCCCAAGAGTCTCTGTATCCAAATAACAGGTCTCCTCCATATCTTGGTAACCCAGGGATTTGGCCTTCTTCAATACCTTCAGCTTCAAAAAAGGCGGGGACTTGGTGTCCTCCTTTCTTCTTAATTACCTTCTTTGTACCTTGTACTTCTCCTTGTGTAGCACTTCGTTCTCCTTCTTCTAGGTTTCTAACTCTTGGAACACTTGGTTGTAAACTTGGTTGACTTCCTTCGGTGATAGAGATTCCGCTAGCGCTCTTTTCTCTTCTTGCACTAGTTGTTACTTTCTTACCCCCTTCAAGACGAGGCCCCAAAACAATTGTATCTTTGGCTTTCTTAGATCGCCTTTCCCTAAAAAAAGAAAATAAAGAACAATTAGCTCATAAGACACCGTTTAATCACTACATAATCGGTAGAGAAAGTACATAAAAATCAACCGATTGTTCATAATCAGTAGTCAAATAAACAAACTAACAACCAGTTGTTCATAATCGGTAGATCGGGTCCTAGATTATCTCCCGATTATGCATTAATTTTGGGTCATAAAACTCTAAGATATGGACACACATATAATCGATAGTCAAATAAACAAACTAACAACCGATTGTGCATAATCGGTAGCTCGAGATCTACATTATCTATCGATTATGCATAAAAATTGGAACAAAAAACTCTAAGCTATGGACACACATACAATCGGCAGTCAAATAACACAATAACAAACGATGAAAAACAATCGGAAGTCAAATACATAACCTATCTACCAATTGAAACCATCTAATATAATCGGAAGTTAATAGCTACTACATATCTACCGATTGAAACCATGTAATATAATCGGTAGTTAGATAAAAAAAATAACTACCAATTAAGCCTAAATTTTGGTACAGGAAGACAATCTGTAGTTAATGACTAAATCTAACTACCGATTATTGTCGATGTTTTTGAGGAATCCCTAACTTTCATAATCGGGAGTTTAAACTTATAGGAAACTATCGATTGATTCAAAACTATATTCCTCTACATGAAACCATCTAATATAATAGGTAGTTAGATAAAAAAAATTAACTACTGAATAAGCCTAAATTTTGGTACAGGAAGACAACCGATAGTTAATGACTAAATCTAACTACCGACTATTGTCGATGTTTTGGAGGAATGAAGAACACGGCCATAATCGGTAGATAAGTACAAAAATGAAACTACCGATTATATCAAATAACCGAAAACCCTAGAAATTCTATTGACAATTTCATTCGATTGAAGCAAAATAAACACAAATAATGGTAAACCCTTACCTTATTGGAGCCATTAGATAGTTCTAAAGAGGTTGATTGTCGGAATCAGTCTCCGTATCTAGATCATCATCTTTGTGTTCTTCATCTTCTTCACTATGTTCTTCAACGATCTCTCTGTTTCTCATTCATTCGGCAAAATTTGGCTAATTACTATTATCAGATTGACGGCTTGTTTGTTTCTGTCGAGCCATCTTTAGATTGAAATATCGACGATGATTTGGTACGACGATTAACGACGATAGATGAATTGGTTTTGAAAATTTCACGAGGAAGTTTTTTTGCACAATCGGTAGATAGAACGAAGAGAAGAAAAAGAGAAATATTTCTCACAATCGGTAGTTAGAAATGAAATGAGTTTAGGTTTAGGTTTAATACTTTTATTAGTAAAAAGGTATATAGATATTTTTACTTACCATTAGATTATCCCATAGCCACATCTATTGGATGGGTATAAATAAATCGCCCCAAATTTTTTTTAAGTCAGCCCTTAAAAACGTTTAAATAATTTAATATGTATCCTATATAATCAAAAATTATCCATAAATATTAGATATAGTAAAGACAATCAATTAATAATTAGAACTCCAAATAAATTAATAACTAAAATAATTTTAAGCCCGAAAAAAATCATCCGTAATCAATATGCAAATTAGCTACACATAATGGAATTCATAACAAATAAAAAGAAAAATAGTAAATTAAAAACAGCCTCAAACACAATAGTAAACCAAGCCCACCTTGTGGATATGATGGTTGTGGGCTTTTAACTCGGGCATGTTGTTGCTGTGGTCGTGAAGAACTGCAGCTTGCGAACTGGTGGTGTTGGTGGAGGCTGACGTGAAGGAACTGGTGGTGGATATGGGTCGGAGAGGAGCAAAAGCTCCTCTCTGTTGAGGTGCGGCCGTTTGTGTGTAGAGAGTAGGTATGATTTCTGTGGTGTCTTGCGCCTTCTCTTATAGGTATTCATCCCTGCAAATACGAATCAGATAACAACCCACTTTCCTTATTCCATACAAACACTAAAAACTCGGTCAATCCACAGCCGTTCATCGAATAATCAACGACAACAGCAATGGTGCTTTTACTGTTTTCACGACTTCAACTGGTATTTTCTTGATCTCAAACTCTTTCCAAAATTGATTCAAATTCATCTCCAAATCCATTACAAACTCAATGTCTTCTTAATCTTCTCCGTTCATGTGTAAAATCAATGACATTCACCACTTCTAACTGTGTACGGAAACAGCACCACATCATTCCTTACCTATCTTCTCGGCTCAAACTCTGTTCACATCTCTCTAATTGATTGAACTATTGTGGACCCATGGATGCACCACACTTTGATTCCCTGCTGGCTTCCAAGTCCTCTTGTAATCCTTAGTACTCGACCCTCAAACCCATGTATGGCCTGGCGAAACTTAGCTTGGCAGATAGCTCAGTCGAGACTAAGGCATTGAACTGGTCTTTCAGAACTTTTGTGTTGCAGACTGATAATTTTTGTGCACTGGTTGCATACTGATAATTTTTGTTGCAGACTGATAATTTTTGTGCACTGGTTGCATATTGAAGCTACATAAATCAACTCCTTATCTACAAACAATTCATACACACTATTCAACCATTCAATCATTCAAATCATTCACCCACGATTGTTCTTTTTTCCCTGTATTTCTTCTAAACAAACAATCTTTGTTCAACCTGCAATCTATCGAATTCAGGACAAACCCATTTCTTAAATCTCTTCAATTTGTCAATTCTTCACAACAAATCCAAATTCCTATTTCTGTTAGCATTAAATTGGAATCAAGCTAAACCCATTCTTCCTTCTCCTATTTACTTCATTGTCGCTGGCATTCTCAAACTCGAGCCATCTTCTCTTCTTCAACTGATTCTTCCTCGCTGCCAAACAAACCATCACGTCCTCAAGACACACCTTCTTCATGGTTCACTGCCATTTATTCTCTCGTCTTCTCCATTTCTTGATTCTTCGCAACTGTTACCAGTATCAAACTTGAGCTACAGCCTCACTGAACCTGAACTTGCCTGCGTAAAATGATCTTGAACCTGTGTTGACGCCGGCGTGAATCTGACAGAGAATGACAGTTTTGAGAGACCTAAACTAAATCTGGTGGAGAGGGTTCGACCTAGTTTTCAGTTTAGGTTAGAAAAAGAAGATAGATGTAGGCACCCATTGACTATCCATGGGCAGCCACGAAAGTTAAGGAATGTAGGGACCCCTGAACCAACAACGGGGTGCCAAAATCATTAGTAACCTTGGTTGGCCCTTAGCATATGGATATCTACTACTAACATTTTCACTTGAAATGATTTACCCTTGAATTTATTTATTTTGAAGCATAACCTTAAGAATTTATTAATTTGGTAGAGAGATTATACATGGGTAAGTAGTACCCATAGAGTGATTTAGTACAATTTGGTTAATAAAAAAAGGGATTGCTTGGTCCCATATTTTTTTTAATAAATTTTCCGACTGACTTCCATCTGCTGCGTGGTTAGCGAGTCCATCAGCTGCCTGGTTTTCTTCTCTGTAATTATGTTGTATGACACAGTGAAGTATTTGACGCATTCTAAGCTTTATTTCCTTGTTTATGCCAAAGATATACCAAGGCGGTTCCGCGGGAGAAGTAAGAAATCTCATGAGGTTTTCCGAGTCCGATTCAAAGATGACCTTCGGCCATTGTCTCTCTGTTGCAACTCTGGAGGCCAGAAGTAAGACCCAGGTTTCAGCTGATAAGGCAGTTGTGATGCCGAGCGGTTGTGCTAGTGATAAAATTGTTCTTGTTTTTGAGTTTCTGCAAATGAATCCTGCACTCGCTAAACCTGGATGTCCTCTGGCTGCACCATTTGTATTGATCTTAATTCATTCCAATGTAGGGATGGTCCATCCCACCGAGATTGTTGTTGTTCTTCTGGTGGCGTTAGATGGGATCGTAGTCGAGAAGTCGCCAGGAATAACCGACGGACGTGCTGTGACTGCCCAAGAGAAGTCTTGCTGCAGGTTGAAAGCTCACAAAACAATTCCATTCGCAGTTGATTGGGAGTGACGAAATATACATTCATTTCTAGTCATCTAGAGAGACCAGAGGAGAAAACAGAAAGCGGTTATGGTTGTTTTAAAAGTTGGGTGATGGTTGTTTGGGTGGTTAAAGAATTCAGAATGGTATTGTTATCTGGATGTTTGTTTGAGAGGCGTACTAGGAGGGTGTTCCATACTATACTTGCTATTGGGCATCGTAGAAGTAGGTGATCGGCCGTCTCTGGTTCAAAGTTGCACTGGGTACAAATGTTGGAGTTGATGATGTGTATGCGAGAAAGGATGAAGAAGGTGGGTAAGCTTTCATTGATTGCTTTCCACAAGAAAAGATGTATTTTTGGTGGACAAGTTAGCGTCCACAGGAATTTGAAGACTGGTAGGGGGTTCTGGTTAGATTGTTGGTTTACCTCATAGTTAACACAATTGTATCCGGAGGCGATGGTGTATCTCCTGGTTTTTTAATGTGGCCATATGATCTTATCCTGAGTGCTATCTTGGGGAAGGTGAATGTTAATATTTTTTTGTTTTGCGAGTAGCGGAAGGTTGTCGAGTTTATCATGTATCCAGTTATAGGTTAAAGGATCGATGATATCTGATACTGTTTGGATAGGGTGGCATTATATAGGGTTTAGGTTGGGGAAATGTAGAATCCAGTTAGCTTGGATGGGTGTTGTTAGTCCGTTTCCCACACGGTGGAAAATAAGATTTTTGATAGCGGGTATGAGCGAGGATAATGGTCGTCATTGGGGACTGGAAGAAGATGGAATGATAGGAGGGCTTTGGAATATTGGTTTATGTTTGACGTATTTATCTTGATTTATGATGGCACATATGGAATTAGGGTGATCATGTAAACTCCATAATCTTTTCATAAGAAGTGCTTTATTATGGTCACTACTCTTTCTAATACCAATCCCACCTGCTGAAATAGATTGGGATAACTTATTCCAACCTATAGGGTGAAGTTGTTTTACTGAGAAATCATGTCACCAGAAGAAGTTCCTAGTAATACGGTCTATTTGTTTATGCACATGGGTGGGGAGAATTTGGGTTTGCATAAGATGGTTAGAGGTGGGAGTTAGAGAAGTTTTGATGAGTACTAACCTTCCAGCAGGTGTAAGGCATTTTGTCATCCATCCTTTTGCTTTCCTTGCTAGTCTTTCAAGCAGAAGTTCGAAAATGTACTGGAAGAACGTTCATGCTTGAATTGGAACCCTAGGTAGATATGAGGGTTTGAAGTGGTAGGCATTTCCAAACAGTTGATGTATATCATATACTTCGTGTGGATCCAGTCTTGGATGATGTATAATTATGGATTTGGAGGTGTTAATAACTTGGCCCGTTGAAGTGCCATAAGAAAAAAGTAAATTCTTGAGGCGATTGCGCTTTCCGTAGACGCTTTGAATGTGATTAGGAGGTCATCCACATACATTAGGTGCAAGACCGATGGAGATTTTGGGATATACAGAGTCCTCCAATAAGGTTTTGGCTTTCCAGGTTTGCCAAGTTTATGGATAATATTTTCGGACAGATGATTAAAATATAAGAAGATAATGGATCTCCTTGTCTTATGCCCCTTGATGGTGTAATATATCCGTGTGGAGTGCCATTGATATTGACTGAATATGTGACTGTTGTGACACAAAGCATAATATAATCTACAAAAATTGGTGGAAAACCTAATTTAGTGAAGGTTGTTTTGATGAAGCCCCAATCCAAACTACCATAAGCCTTTTGGATGTCTAGCTTTAAAGTTATTTTCGGATCTTTGGTTAAGGATGAAGTTTTGAGATAGTGAAATAGTTTTCCCGCAATTGCTATGTTTTCATGAATCGATCTTTGGGGAACAAAGGTACTCTGATAAGGGCTTATCAGGAAAGGGAGAAACGATCTAATACGGTTGACTAGGATTTTTGAAATGATTTTATAGGTAGCAAAGACTTATAGGTATGAATTGTGATGGTTTTGAAGGATGATCTACTTTTGGAATGAGTGTGAGGTTTGTGTGATTTATGAGTAGGTGAATATCTAGGGAATTAAAAAAAGTGCGAACCATAGCTATTAACTGAGTGTGAGTGGTTTCCCATAAAATTTTGAAGAACTTACTGGTGTATCCATAGCTAGGGAATTAAAAAAACTGCGAACCATAGCTATTAAATGAGCTCCCTCAGAGTCTATAGAAAAGACATCATTTTTGATTTCCGTTGGAGTTACTTCAGCAGTTAGGAGGGCGCATTGCCTAGGAGTTAATCTCGGGGTGATTGTTCTTAAAAGATCCTCATCAATCGTTGTGAGGGGCATTGTATATTGTTGAGTATAATGATTCAAGATAAGTTGTGTAATCTCATCTTTAATGGTCACCCAAATGTTCTGATCGTCTTGTAGTTGTTGTATATTGTTATGTCCCCAATGAATGGTTGCTTTGGTGTGGAAGAAAGTTATGTTGCTCTCACCTGATTGCTGCCATTGAATTCTGGATCTTTTCTACCAGTAGGTTGCATGGCATTGAAGTAGGGTCAAATTTTGATTCCTGAGTTTACCCTTGAAATGACAATTATTCTTCTTTTACTCCATATGATTCCAAAACACCTATAAAATAGAAAATAAGCATAATATACATAAAATACAAGAGAAAATAACAAAGAAAACATAGTCTATTAATATTCCCTCTGTTTCATTATTTATGTCCTCTATTCCATTTTCGTTAGTTTCAAAATTGTGTCCAGCTTCTGTTTATAGTCGTATTTTCTCAATAAACTCCCGAACATACCCTTAAATATTTTATACTTATAAATTAATTTTCAGCGAGACCCAAATATTAAAGAATATTTGTATAATTAGAAAATAAATTTTGAATATCTTTCTTCTTAATATTTAATTCCTTTTAAAAAAATATATTTGGCTCCTAAAATTAAATTTCTTATTAAGTTTATACTCCATAAGTATATAATATTTTCATCTCTTTTTTTCTCCAAACACCAAAGACTACAATAAGCTAGCTTATCTAGCTTCTACAGCTAACTCAATTTCACGCGGGAGGGATTTTTTATTTCAAGCAGTGGGAGGAAAATCTACTTTGTCGCCCAATATTTCATGTAGGATGTAAGTTTACAATTTTTTAGAATATTTCGTCCTTTATTTTATCGATATTGTTTCCAAAAATTCGATATCTTTTAGCCTTTCTTTTTCAGTTTTTTTACAACCTCCTAACAATTTTAGGTAGTTTTTAATACTAACATTTTTATTAAAATAAAATAGGTAAATAACTAAGGGTAGTCAAATAAAATATAATATATTGACAAAGTCAAAGCAAACAAAAATTAAAAAACGGAGGGAGTACTAATTAAGGTGTTTTGGACACCTATCAGTCCCTCACTTGGGACTCGAGCCTTGTGCACCTAAGGTCTTACTTGTGTTTTTCCAAAGTCCACAACCTGATCCTCCGAATATTGTCCATGAGGATATCCAGCCTTTTAAGACCCTTTATTCAGTTGTTTCTGTTTATCTAGACCCTCATTCAGATCATAAATCGCCACCCCATAAAAATATAGTTGTCTAACAAAAAAAACACTAGATAAGGTTGTGCTAGTTTGTTCATCACTTTCCTGGCCCGTTGCAGTTGTCCTTTATTTGAGTCAGTATTATTTGGTTCGGATGACTCACAGTTGTTTTGACTATTTTTATATGATTTTGCAAGGTGACTATCCATTTGGTGGTTTTCAATCCTGGCTCATTGGGGGCTTGTAGAATTAATAGGGGGATTTATCAAATTTATCCCCACACCATTAATTATAGGGGGGTGCCAAAAGATGGTGTACATACTAGTTTACCCTTACCCTAATAACTAATCCTAATCTCTATTATACTTAACCAAAATTATCCAACATTTCCATTTTAAATCAAAACCAAAAACCTCTCATCTTCTCCTCCCTAACTCTCCTCCCTAACGATTTTTTTTTTCTGATGACGACTTTTCATATGCATGGTAGAAGTATGAAAAATCGTCATGACGACCTTAGTTGGTTATTTTCCCCTGAAGAAGAAGGGTCATTAGGGTTGCGTCGGTTTTATTTTTAAACCATAATGACTTTTAGTATGTGACGACCCTTTGATAAACCATAACGACCCCCTAAGAAAAAAACAACTACTCTGCCCATTTCAATGATAAGAGTCGTCACTGTACAAATATTTTGTCGTTACTATTTTACATTGTGTCGTTACCATCGACAATTTAGACCATGACGACTCTATGATTAAGTCTGAGATTACCGGTTCTGACTTTTTGATTTTTTGTGTATTTTGTATTGTAGTTGGGTTGAAAAGGTAAAGAAAGGAAAAGGTAAACTTGTACCCGCTCCTCCTTCAAAACCTCCCCACCCTCATAAATTATTGGGAAAATGTTCGAAGGAGGTACCTTTCTCTATTCATGAACGTACACAACAAGATAACGAACCCGTTGTATGATGAAGCCATGTCCTTTTCACTCGGATGGCTTAGAATCACATTTTTTCTGAGATGAAGCCTGAATGGCTACATAGAGCATCTATTTTAGGGAATTATGGGAAGCTACCACTGAATGTTTCTGGTGAAATTCCAGAAGAATTAAGAACGGAGCCATCCACTAAACAACTTATTAGTAATATGATAACTAACATTAGTGAATCGAATAATTATTAACGCTTTGCTGAATTTTAATAATATTCGAACTTTTTGACGTTCTAGACTTGCTCCGTACATACGTCTAATTACTACTAATACGGGGAACGATAAGAGTAATGCAATTATTGATAAATAAAACATATAATTGAGATTACAAAAAAAGTTTTGATGAATGTTTTTAGGTGAGTCCCCTTCTCCTTTCTCATCTATTCCATCTGTGACTTCATACCATGACAATGAACAAACCGATGATGAAGTTGATGACACCAATATTAGTGGTGGTGGTGTTGGTGGGGGTGGTGGTTCTAGTGGTTCTGGTGGTGGTGGTGGTGATGATGGTGGTGATGATGATAATGGTGATGATGATGGGGAGGAGGAAGAGGTACAAGAAGATGCATAAGAAGCGGTACAAGAAGAGGCGCAAAAAGAGATCAAGCCTAAGGACAAGGGAAAGGACAAGGAAATAGCCCCACCTGCGAGGCACGTTCCCAAACCCCACTTAATCATGGATGCTGAACGCGGTGGAAATATTGAAGTCATACCCTTATATGGAGGAAAGGTTCTATTTGTATATCCCGGGTCATGGGCTCGTACTATCCATCAGACCATCGTAACAATCTCAACTTTGCCTTTTAACTTCTTGTTATTAATTAATTTGCTGACTGGGTTATTTTCTCCCTTTTTTTCCTCCATTTTGTAGGATCATTTGAATAACGTACGTCTTTTCATACGCCAGTCTTCCAATACAAAATGAAGTTTTGGAAACTAAAAGATGAATGCCCAAGAGTTAGAGATTTAATAGAGAACTCTGGTTTGTATCCTTCCGTAGAGAAATCTGTGATTGCGTATGACAGGGTCGCGGTTTCTTGCTTCTGTGAGAGGTATTACCCTGAAGTAGATTGGTTTCAGTTCTCGTTTGGCGAGATGACTATAACTCCTGACGATGCAGAGTAGATTCTAGGGCTCCAGGTCGAAGCAAAACCCACTGGAGACAACTTCAAGATCAAACTTATTTGGCCTAAAATTTATGAATTGTCCAAGTAGTTGTTTGGATGGGATGAAGACACGGCAAATTCCAAGTTGGTCAAGGGGGACAAGTACCCGAAGAGAGAGTTTAACCTGTTGGATTTGATGCACTCATATGCTGGGTCACTAAAAAATGAAAGAGATAATGGTCCCCACACTGAGGTTGAAGTTCGTGCTGCCGCGGCTGCTTATCTGTTGTACGTGATATGGGTTGTTGTGTTTCCCGACATCAAAGGAAACAGGGTCAGTGCCAACTATCTCCAGCTCTTGCATCCTTGGGAAGATGTGAATAAGTACTCGTGGGGGACTGCCGTCATCGCACACGTGAATGAGGAGCTAGCAAAAGCATCTAGGGAACGAACATATCAAATGAACGGGAATACTAGTCTACTCCAGGTAATTGAAGTGATCATATTTGTTTGTTGGATGAACTATTATTATTTTCAAATCTCTTGTTTGATGAATACCAGTTTAATTGTTTTGATTATTATGTAGGTGTGGATTTACGAACATTATCCTTCATTGTTCAAAGACAACATCCTTGTACATCCTCCCTCGAACATCCTTGTACTCAGCAAGCTTATGACAACATGGGAGGCTGAGCCACGTTAAGGTCGTAAAATTACATTGCACCAAAATACTTTCTTTCTCTTGATCCCTATATCTTTTAAGTTCGGCCATCATATAGTGTATTTCCCATGCCGACACTTGGTAAGATATACCCCTTAGAAAATCAGAATCATTTATATATGCCGATAAGAACCCATCCCTATTATGTTCCATTTGCGTCATTATCCAGTTAAGATCATTCATGGTGTGCTCGTGAATTGCTTCTTGTACCGTAATGACCCCATTCTGACTCTCTTCAAGGATGTTTTTTAACCGACCGTGTGATGCCTCTACCATACTTGTAGACTCATTTTTGAAGAGCTTATATTTGTTGGTCCATGCATACACAAACTTTTTCTTGTATGGACGTAACCATGAATTTTGATAATAATCGACCGTTTTCCTATGATCCTTGCGCCAATCATCAATAAACTTTTGTAACTTACAAAAAAACTTCACCTCGGTAGTAGAATGAGCCAAATCGTCCCAATGAATTAGAAATTGCTTCCATTTAACTCCATCTTCACTATATTGTTCCTTTTCTTTCTTTTTCTCTTTCGCTCGTTCCTCTCTGGAAAGTTGACTCAGGCGCTTGTCTTCCTCCTTTGAACGCTTAGAATCGGTCTTGGGCTTAGGATTTTGGATATGACGTCTGCAATTTGAAAGCATATTGCATTGGATGTGCCACGTGTATAGAAAATTTTGTGCGAGTAGAAAAACATGTTGAATGGTGTTCATCAATCCAATTCCCTTATCCGTAATTATAATCCCTGGAGTTTCTCCACCGTGGTAAATCAACCTCAATTGTTCCAACGCCCAAATATAGTCCTTTTTTTTCTTTTTTTTCCATGAAACACCAGGTCACCATGAACGGTTTCTTATCCGAAGTATGACTTACAATATTCAACATCGTCATGTTATACCTATTGGTCTTATAGGTACAATATATCATCAAAACCTGATAAAAACACTGAGTCAATGCCACCATCTTCGGATGCGCAAGGAAAATGTGAGATACTTTGTTGTCCGGACCCAACTTTGTTTGCATCGCGTAGTCTAGCTTTTCCGCTAACCAATGATATTGTTGCATGATTAATCTACCATCCCATTCGGTTCTTTTGAGCGTTGCTTTGGAGGCGTAAATCGTGGAAATTGTAGACAAGTTTTCCTTATCATCGGCCTTTATCTTATTCAGGATCTTAAGAGGTCTACTTCCCTTCATCTTCCGGACCGTCTCCATCTCATGTGGTTTCAACCAGGAATATGCAGTGTGTCAAATCATACTTTAGGGAAACGGATGGTTACGACGACCATCAGGAACACTCGACAATTTCTATCGACCACCTTCAAAGTTCCTATTAGATCTAATCTTAAACGGACACCCACACTTTTTTGTAGACCCTCGTCGTCTTCTTCTCGTACTTATAATCCTTTGCTTTTTGGCTTTCATGCTTGCAGCCTCCCTCGTAAATCATCTCAAACTTTATAGCCATGACTTGGTTGTTTTGAACCAACACGTATATTTTCTCTTTGGCCTTTGAGATAACCCATTCTTTTGCCTTAACCTTAGTTGCCCATGTCTACATTTCGTAAATTTGATTTTATGAGAAGTATACTTATGTTGACGAGAGGACTAGTCAAACTTTTTGAGAACATAAATCAATTCAAATAGTAGATCACATACCTTGTCAGTCATATAGTGGTGGGAAGTATCCAGCCCTATCTGAGACATTGGTTCAGGTTCATCGCTTAGTTGTGCAACCACCTACAAAGAAAGAAAAAAAGCATATTTAAGCAAACACAATGAGATGAGTCGTCATGGTATCAAACTACCGACACCGAGGACTTAGTCTAGTATCTTCAATGTATGTTTTAACAGGTTAACGACTCTTTCCAGAGACTATGACGACACAAAATTTACACTGACGACTCTTTACCAAAACATACCCAAATTTTATCTCTGAAACATGAAATAAAAGCTGTAAAAGAAGCTCATCCCACCGAACCCAGTGTGACAAGAGTAAGTATGTCAATTAATAAGTCGTTCATCAAATATAGTTTTCAAACTTTCAAAATTACAATTGATTTTTCTATTTCAGTGGGTGATGCCTCTCGAAAGATATGAAACTATCCATGGCAAGACGTTTAGCATGAGGATTGCTATCGTATTTTGGAAGAAATTGCCAATTGTGATTTCAACCTACATGTTTAAGTATTTAAGTATAATCTAATAAGCTATTCTATTTCATTTCCTTTAATATAACGTGATGTATGCCTTTTCGATTCAATGAAATGATTTTACGTTAAGAATTGTTTTACGAAAGAAAAAACAAAAAAATTCCCAAATGGAATCGTCAAGGTTATGAATATCCATATTGACGACTGCATATTAAACTTGATCAGAGACGTCATAGTATTTGATATGAACCGATACGACCCTAACACATATTTCATACAAGAATTTTTGGGTCCAAGAGTTGTCATAGTATAACCATAGTACAGTGACGATTCTTAATGAGTAAGTTAGGATCGTCACTGTCATACGTTGTACCATGACGATTTTTCATAGAATGGTAAAGTTGCAGGTTAGTTTCGTCATTGTTGGATGTTAGGATCTTGACGATCTATGAAGATTCTTCATGTTCCTAACCTCACGACCATGCCGACGCTTACTTTGTATCTTTGCTTTACCACTATGATTCGACGAATTTAACCAAAAAATTATCCATTCATATCTATTAGAGGTTTACCTGAGTGTTTTGAGATCTGGGTTCTTCATTTGGACCAGGTTTCTTCATTTTGAGCTTGAGGTTCTTCATTTGCACCCTCATTTTCAGCTTCATATATCAATCGATCAACATTATATATTTAATCTAACTGAGAATCTAAGTTAAGATCAACACAATCATCTTTGGTAGTTAAAGCTTTTCCAACATCAATATTGGCACTAGAATCACTCATCTCTCAAAACCCTAGGCTTTCACTTTTTTTCCCTCTAAAATCCCTCTTTTCTCTACTTTACTCACAAAAAGAAAAAAAAATCTCGAATTTTAATCCTAACCATAATCTAACTAATTAACTAATCTAACTAATTAACTAATCTAATCACATATTAAGACTAATCAAATGGGGGTAGTTTAGCCATTTATGAAAATATATGGCTAAGGGGTAGGGGGTATTACCATTGGATGACCCTATTTTGTCTTTTCCTTTATCCCCCTATTATTTCTACAGGCCCCCAATTAAGCCATGTTTCCAATGTCTAAAGACTTTAAACTTAGCATTTGCTGGGAGAGGTAACCCATGTTTTTGATAATTGGTTATGGTAATTTAATTGTTCTCAGTGTTCATTCTTTATCTAGTATTTTTCAAACATTGAGGATAATGTTAGGCTTAAGTTTGGGGTTGTTTTAGAGGAAAAATAGATAAAAGGGTGAAAGGATAAATTATAATGAATACGAGAGATCAAAATCGTATAAGGCTAGTGTAAACCAAGAAATGGCCGTTCAAGCGTTTCTATAGTTACAAATGAAGATAATGGTTTATCTTAGGGAGGGAAGCAGAGATAGATGAGATCATAACGTGATAGATTCTAGTTGAAGAATACAAGCCTAGTGGAGAATGTAGAATTGTTTATGATAGTCTGATGAACTTCGATAAATTTGGGATCATTTTTGGAATAGATGAAGTCATCTATTTATAGTATTGAATCCTTATCTCATAAGAAGTGGAAGACATGAAGAGGTGGAGAACGTGGTTGAGAATGTTCTCATTATCGCAGGGAAGATTTTTGAAACCGTAATGTTCATTAATTCCTCATAATAACGTTCAACTTAATTATTTCTCATTGTGGGTGTTTAGTTACACCTCACAATTTATGAACCTCCAGACCAATACCCAAATGATTATCCCACTGCGACATATTAGATGTCTCATATATTTGATGATTGGGTCATGTGAATGACTCTTTTGATTAATTAATTGAATAAACCAACTACTAGTGTCCAGTATAGTGAGGTTAGTAAGTCTATTAATATCCCATTACATTTACTAGACTATAACATTTAATATTGTCTAGGAATCGCATATCAGTGTAAGGCGATGAGCCACCGTGGAGGAGTCAATAAATGATTATGTGAACAATAACTTGATATTGATGCCTGGGAGTTATGGAGGGTTGCAGAAAGTTCGATCTCATAAAATGTTAGCTGTATGGGTTGGTGGGACCCTCTGTGAGTGATTTGCATTAGTGGCATCACTTTATGGAGGATGGAATCTGAATACATATTTGGTGAATATGTTTGTTAATTATGCACAGAGACGGCACCGCTGAACCTTGTTCATAAAGTATGCCAAGTGTTAGCCATTTAGTAATAATTCTCGATTAATATCTATCAGTGGTTTGCTGCATAAATCGGAGCATCCAGGAGCCAACGGCATCAAATGGCATGTCTAAATATTGAAAAATGTGCGTACGAGTGCTAATTAATGCCAACATCGCAAAGGCTGCGACGATCGGGCATTAAAATTAAACTAGCGCCAAGAAGTAGTCCAACGTCGTCCAAGTGTTTCTCAAGGCTTGGATACGCAATCTTGGAAATGCGCATGCTAGGAAATGCAGAAGCTTAGAAGTGGGCAATATTGGAAACGTACAAGATTGAAGTGTGCATGCTTGGAAATGCACAAGCTTAGAAGTACGCGGGATTGTAAATGCACGAGCTTGGAAGTACGCAGGCTTGAAAATACATAAGCTTCGTAATACGCTGGCTTGGAAATGCACAAGCTTGGAAGTGCGCAGGCTTGGAAATACACAAGCTTAGAAGTATGCAGGCTTTGGAAATGCAGAATCTTGGAAGTGCGCAAAGGTTCTCAAGGATAGGCTCGTGCAAAGGAGTGCTCGAGGGATACCCGATAACCGGTTATGCAAGGGGTGTTCGAGGACTGATCGGAGAAGGAGTAGCGCAAGGTAGGTCTGGAGCTGGGACCAGCTCAGCGTCGTGCTCTCAAGGACACGTAAATAAAGTTTCAACAATATTTCGACGATATCATACACTATAAACATATCATACTATGATATCACTCTTTTTCTTCTTCCATTCCTAAGATCCATCGTTCTCCTCCATTATGACCGAAATAATACTCGAACGACCATTTCTTGGTTTAAGAGAGTCTATTATGATTTTGATCTTTCGTACTCATTCAAGCATCAGCTTAACCCTGCCTTTTACATTAAAAAATAATAACTAAACTAATTACCACCATAATATTCATGATCTTGTGCATTGTCCATGTTATTTTCGTAAGGAAACATGGCGACCACACATGAAAGTAGGAAAAATAATCTAACTAAAATTCTAAAAACCAAAATAAAACGATGTATATAATCAGTTTTCAGAATCTACCTTACACTTTAAACGGAGGATGAATTCCAACAACGAGTTGTTTCCACCAAGAAAACCTAAAAACCTGAAAAACACTAAGATAAAAACATAAAATAGAATTAAATAAAAATCTCAAGTAAAAACAATTGCCTACTGCTCCCCGGTAGTGGTGCCAAAATTTGGTGTGTGTTGTAAGTGCAACAAATTACTTCATATATTTCCCAGTAATACTAAAAAGTAATATGACAGTAGTAAGGATCGTTCCCACGAGGAACTATGTAATTGTTATTTTTTTCTCTAACTTCTTATGTAACCAAAAAATAATATTTGTAGAATTACTAAAGTAGAGTAAACAAAACTAACAAAGTAAAAGAGAAATAATAAAGGTTGAGAAAATACTGATTAAAGATTTCATCTTACATCGCCAATCATGATTCTAAATCAATTAGAATCAATATCCAGTAACTCTCCATACCAATATCCCTAGACCATCTCATGAAGAGCATCCCCCGGTAAATTCCTTATGTCATCATATATCATAACGATGAATAGGAAAATATTACTTGGCGAACAACCCAATGCAGCGTTCTATTAAGTTTAATCCTCCAAGAAGGTTTCTTTATTTTAATTAGGCTAATCAATATAATAGAAGTACTAAGACTAATCTATTTAACATAGGTCAATCTTTTACATACAATCACGTGGAGGTTTTGATTACATTCAGTAATCACATTATGTTACTTATAACCGGGTCGATCGACTATTCCATATCTCCAAACCCTAATTTAGTTTTAGATATAAATATATTTTCACTTAGTATGCATCCTCAACGAACACATCTTTAATCATACATGGCGATATTAAAAGTGAAACATGAACAATAGAAAGAGATCTTGAAGATCAACAATAGCCAACCATATTGATTCACATGTTTAGTATTTACAACTACATCCCCAACCAATAAAATAATTATTTATTCATGTTATAAAGATGAAGAAGAAGAAGAAAATTGACGATTTTTTACCTTAAAAGGGTAAACTCTAGGTTTGTAGATTGTAGAACATGTGATATGAGAGGTAGAAGGTGATCCTGAGGTGTATAAGGTCTAGAAGATGTTTTATTGGATCATTAGATGTCATCTTTTATAGCATTCAATGCTTGGCCCTCAAATATTATTTTTTCCACGGTTTGGAATCCCATTAGGACCAAGTTTCCTTGATTTAGAATCCAAAATGGTGCCAAAACTCATTCTTCTACATTTAGGTCAAAGATAACTTTCCTAGACGTAAAAACCTTTAAAAAATGAAGCCTTATAGTGATTTTTCAGACTCGCTTATGGCTAGGTCGTGTAGGACAAAACTTGGTCGTAAATGACTCTGAGTTTTGATTTCCATCTTCACCATTTTTCTCACAACTCCTTCGTCTGACGTCCGATTGACCTATTTTTTTTGCATTGGATTCGTCTGTCCGTTCTCTACAAGATAAAGATATATAATTCTGATTTTGAACGAGTTCTTTTTGGTCTTCGATTCTTCTTCACTTGTAGGTTTTATTTCCTTATCACTTTAATAGTTATTCCATTTCTTTTGGTTGATTTACCTAACATGACACACAAAATAGAAAAAAAAAATGAAATAACAAGCAATATGCAAGAATAATTGCTAATATAAGTATGGATTTGACACTAAGAATATGTTAATTACGCACTTATTAGCATGGTATAAAAATTGGTTGAAGTTGTTATCTCTATCGTATTTACTCTTTCTCATGCTAATACTTCTCCACTGATCCAAAAGTTAAGTAATCAAATTAATTTTCGTAGTCTATGTAGACATTTTACTCACATGCACCTCTGTTTATTTTTGCAACAATATAATTCAATAACCTATTCACTCTTTTCCTAAAAAAAATCTTGGTGATATTCATTATTTTTCGGGTCTTGAAGTGAAGAGAAATTCTAAAGGCATTTTTCTTTCAAAGACTAAATACATTCCTGATCTACTTCATGAGACCAAGATGCTTGATGTTAAACCTTGTTCTAGACCAATAATTAAAGATTCTAAAATGAGTAAACGGGTAACACTCTTTTTTAACTGATCCTACTGCCTATGTTTCTAGTTGTTGCATTGCAGTACATCATACGAACAAGGCATGAGATTATTTATCCAGTTAATCAAGTTTTTCAACATATGCAGACTCCAACAACTGTTCATTTGGAAGGCGCAAATAGAATATTAAGATACTTGAAGGGAACACTGGACTGTGGTATTCTTTTGAAACAAGCTTTGGTGGATGTTGATTCTTTCTCTGATGTTGACTGGGTAGGTAATCCAGATGACATAAAATTTACAAGTGAATATTATTTATTCTTTGGTTTCAATCCAATTTAATGGTCCTCAAAAAAATATGTTATCGGATCCAACACTGAAGCTGGGTACAGATCCTTAGCACAAAGAAAAACAAATATTTTTTGGTTTGTGAATTATTGAAAGATCTAAAACTTTTTTGTGCATCTTGCTCCAACAAGTATTGGTGATAATAATAACTTCATATCTCCTGCTACAACCCAATTCTCCATTCTAGAATGAAGCATGTATCAGCTGACTTTCACTTCATTCGGGAACTGGTGCAAGATAATTTTATCAAACTTTAATATATTTTATAGGTTCTCATATCTCTATCCGTGTGGTGTAGTGATTCCCCGGATAAAAACGGCAGAAGATTTACACAAATGAAAGTGGTTTAGCTCCACCATACAACATTATCCAAAGTGTTTTATCTACAAAAGTAAAACAATGATTATAAGAAGAAGAGAATATATTTACTTAATATTGCAAGTACCTTACATGTACACAGAGATATATAGATGTTGTACGAAACACATAAAAGGAAGCAAATAATATCCTATTCTCTATAGATAATATCATGTGCCTAACATATATACAAATGCCTAATGATAGATATAACGGAATATATACAGAATACTATGCATATTTCCTAATAAACCCCCTCAAGTTGGAGCATGAGGATCACGAACGCCCAACTTGCGAAGAAGAAACTCAAACTGAGGACGTCCGAATGCTTTAGTGAAAATATCAGCTAGTTGTTCAGTTGTACAAACATGAGAAGTAACTATAGCACCTGCCTGAATGTGATCACGTATATAGTGACAATCAATGTCGATGTGTTTGGTGCGCTCATGAAAAACAAGATTAGCAGCAATATTGAGTGCATCTTGGTTGTCACAATAAAGAAACATGGCATGTGAGTGGAAAACACCAAGAGACTGTAATAAAGCCTTTAGCCATTTCATCTCACTACAAGTGAACGTCATAGAGCAATATTATGCTTCGGCAGATGATCATGATACAATATGTTGCTTCTTAGTCTTCCATGATATAGGAGAGCCTCCCAAAAATATAAAATAGCCCGTAAGAAAATGACGACTAAGAGGATATGAAGCCCAATCAGAATCACAGTATACATTAATTTGTAGAACACTATCCTTACGTAAAAAAATACCTTGACCAGGATGACCATTGAGATAGCGAAGAACCCGAACTGCAGCATCCCAATGAGATATACGAGGAGATTACATAAATTCAAGCTAAAACATAAATTTAATAACAAAATTCAGGACGACTAATAGTCAAATAAATCAAACGACCAATAAGTCTACAATACTGAGACGGATTGGAACACATAGGCCCATCGTCAAGAGCTAGACGATGATGTTCATCTATAGGAAAGTTAGCCCGCTTCACTCTAGACGTCATGTTTCAGATAATATATCTCTGTGATAATAACAAGCCATCAGGTCCTCGAGAAATCTCAATCCGAGAAAATACTTGAGGATACCCAAATCCTTCATCTGAAAACATCAACTAAAATAAGCTTTAAAAGAAGCAATAAAAACGGAATTGTTCCTATAAATAATGAAATCATCAACATAAACTAAAACGTGAAGCATACTATCATGACGTCGTAATGTGTAAAGTGAGTAATCAACATAGGATTGCACAAATCCAAAAGATTTCAGTATACCTGTAAGTTTTGTAAACCAATTACGAGGAGCCTGACGAAGATCGCACATAGATTTATGGAGAAGACACACTTTACTAAGTGAGCCAGTAGAAAAACCTGGTGGAAGTTGCATATACACTTCCTTATCAAGATCACCATGAAGAAAAACATTATGTACATCCATCTGATGTAAGTCGCAATCACAAGCAATAGCAACCGCTAAAAATGTCCGTACATAGACCATTTTAGCAACCGGAGCAAATGTATCATGATAATAACCTCTTTCCACTAGATTATTCCCAAGTATAACCAAACGAGCTTTAAATCGCTCAATAATACCATTCGGATTATACTTGATCTTATATACCCATCTGCAACCAATAGTCTTTTTGCCGGAATGAAGATCAATAATAGTCCACATACCATTCTTATCAAGAGCGTCTTCTCTTTGTCAATTACTTTGCGCCAACGAGGGTCAAGTACTGCCTCAGAGTACCTAGTAGGCTCAATGCAAATAATTATAGCTGCCAAAAAAAAAGAGTATGATTGGTTTAAAGTTATCACAAGAAACATAATTAGCTATGGGATAAGGCGTACCTGAAGACGCTGACGGGAGTGAGGAGATTGATATGGGGTCTATAAATCGAGTCATGTGTAGACGAGTGTTGGGGATTCTTGATCGGTAACCCCGACGGACAGAAGATTTATTGAGTGTATTATCCACAATGGGAGGAGAATGCTGATCACTGTAGAAGTAGTATTCCCCTATCGTGTATACTACTTGTTTCAACAGCTGAATGAGGAGCACATGTATGGGAACTATTGACGTCCGAATCATTTGTGGTATTCCCCTCATGTCCAGTACTAGAACTAAGTGTTGTTAGCATATTAGGCTCAATGCCCAATTCTGAAAAATCCTCAACATCATCAGTACTGTCGAATGAAGTTTCATGATAAGGGACTTTATCCTCGAAAAATGTCACATCATGCGACACAAAAAATTCATGGGTCTTTAAATTAAAAACCGGTGAACCTTTTTTTCTATGAGAATATCCAACAAAAATACCAACTACTTCTAGGATTAAATTTATTCTTGTCAGAGGCACCACGAGGCATCACCCGCGCGAAATATAAACATCCAAAACCACACGAAGGAGGCTTACTATGCAATAAATTTTATGGAGTTTCTCCATTAAGAAACGGAGTAGTCTGCGGTTGATAATATATGCAACACTCAAAATGCATTCTCCAAAAAAAATTAACGGCAAATTAGCTTGAAACCATAGAGCTTGCCCAATATTAAGTAGATGACGATGTTTGCATTCAACACGCCTATTTTGTTGAGGCGCATCGACACATGAGGTTTAAAATTCTACACCGTGTTCAGCAAAAAAAGGAACTAATGGTCGAAATTCCGTAGCATTATCACTTCGTACCACTTTAACCTGTTTACCAAATTGTGTCTCAACCATGACGCATTTTTTTTTTTGAAAGATTTGAGCCACTTCTGATTTATGTGCCATTAAATAGACCCAAACACCTCGAGAATAATCATCGACTATTTAAAGAAAATAATGTACACCACTAGAAGATGGAGTACGATAAGCACCCCACACATCACAATGAACTAAACCAAATAAATCATCAGCTTTATTCATACTAATTGGAAATGTATCACGAGTTCTTTCTGCCTTGGAACAAACTTCACATGGTTCACCACGAAAACTCTGGTAATCGACTTTACTAACACAAGGAAGTAATAAAACATTCTTATTAGAAGCATGACCTAAATACCTATGCCATAAACAATAAGTGTCTCTTTTAGTTACTCTATTCGCCGTAGTTTGTGTCACACTTCGAGAAGTATAGACCCCGTTGTCTCGCTCACCCACTCCAATCAAGGTCCTCGTAGTGCGGTGCTGTATCAAACATAACATACCAGTCAATGTGATAATGCATTTCATATCGTTAATCTAATATTCTAAAGAAACTAAGTTGCAATTGAGTGATGGAACGAATAAGACATGTTTAGTTTTAAATTAGGTCCAAAACAACAGTTCCTTCGCACTGAGCATGCAAGTATGTGCCGTTTGGAAGTCCAATGGGTGATAACCCAATCTGCTGTAATTGAAGTAATAAGTCTTTACGTCCGGTCATATGTCTCAATGCCCATGTATTTAGTATCCACTTACCGGAAAGTTTCTCTTTCGAACTCTCCTTTTTGATGAATTAAGAAATGTTCGCGATGGTTGTCAATTGCGAATCTGTGAGAGTACTCATAATTGTTTCCCGATCTTGGTGTTGAAAGGGAGATACCACTAAAATTTTCACCACCATCGGCAGGTAAAATAGTGGCATTAGCAATAGAAAAACTTGGCTTTCCTTGGCCATTATTTGATCCTTGTTGTGCACGCCCTGTATTTCCTTTCCCACGATTTTCTACCCACCAATCTGGATACCCAACGAGATTGAAACAATTTACCATCTCATGACCAGATTTTCCACAATTCCCACAAGTTGGTTTGTCTCCAGACTTTGTATACATCCCTGATAAGCGCATAATTTATACATTTTTACCATCTTATTTTTATTTGTTGGAACTTATTTTTGTACTAATATCACTATTTTTTATGTTTTGCAGATTTTACTAAATAAATGCTCGACGGACTAAAATATGAAAATTTGCCAGTAAAATAGAGAAAATGACAACAAATACGTTCAAGTGCTCCTTCCTATTGTATCATGCATGTGTAGCCACCTTTCATATGAAAATGTGGCATAGTACGTAAAAAAAAAAAAAAGAATTCCTGTTGTTTCGACTAAAAATAGGGCACTTTCTAATATAAGTAATAAGAATTTACATCATTCTCGAATCAGCTCCACGATAGATGCCTTTGACGTAGAACCTGGGATAAATCTTTAATGAACCGAGGAACGAAACCCCAAGAAGAAGGGGTCTGATTTCAATGGGTTTTTGCTGCAGATCCATTCTTTTTCCTATTCAAAGAATGAATCTTTTTATCGAAGGATCAGAAAAAAATCGGTCCGGATCTCCTGCTGGAATGACTTGGAAGATCCAAAACCAAAAAGAGTGGTATGCACCGTGAAGCATTGGATCCTAGACAACGAAATCATTTGCAAGATATTGATTAAAATAAAAGGAGATTTGGAGATATTTTATTAAATGAAGAAAATAAATAAAAGAGGGAAGAAAATAAACAAAAGAAGGAAGAACATAAAAGTGCTAGCTAAGAAATCCATATACTTGCCATATGAGGGATATTTTTTTACATATATGCATATATATAATATACTGCATTAATGATATGAAGGTATTGAGAAATTAATGATATGGTATTAATGAATATATTAATGAGGGGAGTTCATTTTTCTAGTTCACAAGAGAGGTAATTTAGTTTAAAATTTATATATATTTTTTTTATCATTAATTTTCTTTTCTTTGTAATGGAGTAATCTCTCCACTGAGGTTGAAGATGAAGTAAATTATTTTCTATAAAAAATTCTGGTAATCTCTAATAAATTATTCTTTTGGATTTAAATCAGTACATCATATGGCCTAATTTAAGACATAATTATTTTTTACTTTGAGACATTTATGTGAGTAGCTAATTATGAGACGCATATAAACGTCTCAAGATAAAAAATATTTCTAATTTTTTATCTTAATTAAAATACACCTATAAGTGTCTTAAAATATGGCATAATTGTAAAGACTTTGATTTTTAGGATTTTATAGTAACTTCTATTATAAGTTTTATTTCTGATTTTAGTTTTAATTTTCAATATCAAATTAAATTTCACTCCCAACAAACATAAAAGTATCCCCCGCAAATTTATTTTCTTTTTTCCAATCCATATGAGAACCCTAAATAAAATCTCAACTGTTTAAAAATTCGTTCAATCTCACTTCACTTTCCTCTTCTTCTTCTCGGTTGATTCTCTTCCTCCTCCTCCAGCAAAACCCTAAACTGCACCCTCTTCTCTTTTCTTTTACTCTCTCAAGTTTTTCTGATTTAAGCCGAAGAAGAATAACTAATCTCCTCTTTCTTCTCCGATCCCATCACCACTGCCACCACCACCATCACTTTTTCCCTCTCTCGCTATCACTACCACTACAATCACAACAACCTTCTCACTTTCTATTTCCAACCCATCTTCTCTTCCTTATCCAAACCCTAATAAATTTTAAATCAAGTGGAACCATTAATATCTCTATCTCTCTCTTTTGACTTTCATTTCTAAGGTTCTAAAATTGGGGAAATCCAATGTGGAGATCCCAAAATCAAATTCTGAACAAACTGAACAAAGAAAACATTCCAGCAAATCCTAATTTGATCAATTCCTACTGAAATCACAGCAGTGCAACGAAATCGAATCACAAGAATTTCAGAGCTGCAGAAGCGCTTCTCAGTCGCAGAAGTCCCTTCAATCACTCCTTTTAATTGTCATCGTCAGTTCTAAGGTTAATCATAAAACAAGATAAGTACCAATTTGCTTTCCCACTTGGATTTATTCAATAGTTAATGAAACGCCCTTTAATTTTGATTTTTTTTGGTGTATATATACAGAAATGAAGATAAAAGACGGAATGCTTGTAGATATTCACAAAGAGAAGTACATCAACAACAGTTTAATACTCCGTTGTCGATTGGTACAAAGAAAATGTGTATTAAAATAGTGTCGTGGGCGGATTAAGGATGTTGAAAATCTTATAAATTATGGTGGGAAGGTGATAGTAGAAGGTCCTATAGGGATTGAGTTAGTTACTCCGGTGAGGAAATTTGAGTGTAGGAATAATTTGAACGATGATTTGGTTTGCTTGTGATATTGATAAGGGGATTTGTATAGAAATTGACGTCATATGGGAGCAAAGGTCTGCGATGAATGAGAAGAGGTTGGTGTGAGGAATGCTATCAACCACCTTCTCTTTTCGTTTACTCTCTCGAGATTTAAAGTTCAGTTTTTTCTTTAAAAATAATTGAATTTTTGTTGATTTAAAGGAATCACAGGTTGGGTGGACCAACCAATTCGTCGATTGTCACTACTTGAAATTCTGATTGACATTCAGGGTATTCTAGTACCGTAATCTTTTGATTCTAACTTTGTTTGAAATGTTCATTCATGTTACAGTTTACTCTCTGCTTTCCTTTCTTATTATTTTCAATAGTAGTGGGTCTCAGAAGTCCACAAACAACTCTAGTAAAAGGACATCAAGGGATATGATGTTTGAACTGTACTTCTTAAATGTTAGAGGAGGCAATAGATCTCTAAGAGAACAGCACCACCTTCTCAAGCAGGCCAGTGCTACTTGCATGGAATCTTTTTTCTTCTTCTTATCCTTTGTATGTTTACTTGTATACAACTTCCTTGCGTCACAATAAGGTCTAATTGTCTAATAAAGAGAGAAAGATTGCAGATGTAGCTTTAGATTGTTGCATTGTCTTCCAATATCAGTGTCATTACTTGTTATAACTTTGTTAGTGTAGTGGTTAAGGTTATTTATATTTTTTTCACTTTGAATTCTAACATAGAAAATGGTTGCTGATGAGGCGATGCAAGATGCCCAATATACTTTCTCTGTGGTCCGAACTTCTCGGTAGATGTTTCAAGTTTACATGAAAGGAGTTTATCTGCCGACACACAATTGACTAGGAGGAAATCCTTGCTGCTGGTGGATAAAATGGATTCAACCATATAAAATTCATTGAGTTGGCCTAGAAAACCATACCCAGAATTAACATTAGGTTTTTGTTCTTCTTGGACTTTTATTTTTTTCCTCACTGTTGCTCAAGTCTTGTTTAAATCTGGACAGAAACTAGTTGCTCCAGTTACTTAAATTAGGTGTTTTGTTTTTCAATGTACTATGTTTTCTTATATTCTCTGTTTTGGATATTCTCTGTTCAAGTCAAGAATTGTTTACTCCGCCGTACTTGGCACCAACTACAGCTGGAAATGTTCTTCTTAATGGAGTCAATTACGTATCCACATCTAGAGGGATTCTTAACGGAACAGGCATAAATTACGTAAGCTTTGTTCATTTTCTATACAATAATTGCGACATGTTAAACTCTCCTTCTAAATTTTTATGGATTGATTTTGATAAAGTGGATAACGAGGCAGTTCTCGAAGCCATATGTTATGGATACCAATCCTTAGAATGGGATTCCAACTCAACATCTTTTGAGATTTTGAGAAAATTCAACATTACACTTTGAACCTAATTGGACTACTCTGGAACAGAAGGATTCGAACCTCTGAATCGTGGGAAAAGAAAAAGAATAGAATAATAATTCTATGATCAAAATCTCATACATTTTCTTATTTTGAATTGTTATAATCGGTTACTGAGCCAGCTGTTTACTTTAATGATGGTAATTTTAGAAGCATGAATCCTCGTATAGCTTTTCTTTTCTGTTTTAATGATGGTAATTTTAGAAGCATGAATCCTCGTATAGCTTTTCTTTTCTTACAAGCATTTTCTTGCATTCTTTTGATAAATGAAACTTTTTGACGGATTATCCAGGGTAAAACGATGTTAAAATTGTCAATAAGCAAAGTTCTTTTTGTTTGAAGTTTGTACTCATTTGTGATGTATTGGTTCATTTCATATTTCTTACTTTAATAGGTTAAAGTAGTCATTCCTAAAAAGTTTATATTTTTTTCCTATATTTAATTTGTATAGGAATAGAAACAAATGAGTGCCTAAAGTATAATGGGGGTATTGGCATGACAAAGCTTCTGATGCTACTGCATTTAAGGTAGTATTCATTGTCGAATTTCGCCTTAGATTTGTTAGTTGTTTCACTGCAATCAAATTCTCTAAGGTTGATTGATTTTTTCATAAACGACAAAGAATTTAAATTTGAGTCTGTTTGGTGTTCACTTGACAGAGATTCTCAAATTTTTCTCCACGTGCAGATTTTCGATTACTTTAGCATTCAATGTGTCTTTGTTTTTTAGTTTGTTTCGTTTAATTTTGAGTTTGTTTTGGTCTTTCCCGATTCCTGTGGATGTTTGAGTAGACACTCCAAGATATCCTCCTGCATTGCATTGCAGTTTAAGCTTATTTTTGGGTTCGTTTTTTACTTATACTTCTCTTCTTTGTTACTTAGATATGTATCGGCATTGTTGTTTATGATTACTAAAAATCTATCTTGATAACACAACCATATGAATCATATGATGAACCAATAAACCAAAAGCAATGAAAAGATATAGGTTAAACATAAGAAATTAAACAAGCAAATTTTAACGTGGTTCGACAACGGAGTGTCTACCTCCACGGGTAATGAAGGTTTGGGTGTTTTTATTGATGATTGAGTGTTTTTATTGATGATTGAGTGTTACAGAAGGATGAAGTTCTATCCGCTGAAAGTAAAATCAAGGAAGAAGAAGAGTCCCCTCTTTTATCCTACTCTTCTTCTTATAAAGGAAAGTAAAAAATGTGTGTTATCCTTATCTTCATAGTTTTAGTAAGCTACCTGTTTCAACATCAAATTTTGTCATGTGTCGATGGAGGCCCGCCACGTGCCGATAGTGATCTTACATGTGTCAATGTTGATCTTATCCTTGAATGACCTTAGTCTAACTTTGGTGCAGAACAGGCTTGGTGAGGGACATGCTTGGTGAACATGCTGGTGCGGGACAAGCCGGTGCGGGACGAGCTGGTGAGGGACGAGCTGGTGCGGGACGAGCTTGTGAGGGACAAGCTGGTGTGGGACGAGTTGGTGAGGACAAGTTAGTGCGGGACGAGTTGAGGGACAAGCTGGTACAGACAAGTTGTGATTGTGGACTTGAGTTATGGTTTGTGTTTCGGTCCAACCAATAATAAATGGTGATATTTTTGTATCTTAGAGTTGCTTCTGTGCAATACCCTGCAGAGTCGTATCCTGTCTCGTCTCTTAATCGCCTTCCACGTGTTGAGGTAGATTTATTGTACTCACAATTTTCCCCTTTTCTTAAGGTTTGTTTGAAGAACAATCCTTAAGAAAACATCTTCATGTCTTGCTCGTACCGTACTTTGGTGGTTGATGTTGCCGATGCTTTACATTGCGTCTTGGTTAGGTTTGATACGGCTATCTTCTCATTGGTGCTTCTTGGAAATGGTCTGGAGCATCTTGTTCCTAGATCATGTGATGCCCCAGTGGTTTCTTTTTGTCCAACCTTGTCATGATAAGAGATTTAGCCTGAAAAATCCACTCAAGTACGAAGTTTTGCTGCCAATACTTATATACAAGCACGTGTTAGTGTAAAGATATCATCCCATATATTATGACCAAAAATGATAAATATATTAATAAAATGTCATTCATTCAATATTTATATAAATCTGTACTATTGAATCTAGTGTATAAATATAAGTCAATCAGGGATTCAAATTCAAGGTGATAATCGAGATGGGTCATGTGTCAGATGTCATTAGACGCAGATTTGTACATACGTGCCAATGCATGTGTGAGAACCTGTCATCTCGATTGTAAAGTAATTATGAATAAGAGACCTTTTCATGACTCATAAAGACAAGGGTTTCATAAAAAAAAAATGGATAAGGGAAGAGAATTGTAAAATTTCTGATCTAGGAGGTATGGGGTACTTAGCTCTTTTGTAAGATTTCCAATCAATGGTACTTCATGAGTTTAGAAGTATATGAAGTAATAAGAATGAAGAGTGAAGTATAAGAAGTACTAATTCTTGAATATTTGTATCCGCACATAAAAGGATATGAAATATGAAGTATGAAGTATCGACCCTCGAGGAAGTACTCTTCGCGTAAGAAGTATGAAGTATAACTAATATGAAGTATCGATCCTTGAAGAAGTATCCTTCGCATAAAAAGTATGAAGTATAACTAATATGAAGTATCGATCCTTGAAGAAGTATTCTTTGCATAAGAAGTATGAAGTATAACTAATATGAAGTACCGATCTTTGAAAAGGTATTCTTCGCATAAGATGTATGAAGTATAAGCATTATGAAGTATTGATCCTTGAAGAAATACTCTGCTAATGGTTCATTTTTACCCCTGCTGCCCCCTGTTTCTAAAAAGTTGTGACTATGTCGCATGATATTGAACTCGTGTTGTAAAAATTGAAGCTTGCGGGATTTGAACTGCGGGAATTGAGTTGCAGAACTAAAGGTTGCGGAGAAGGAATTAGGTTGCAAAAATGAAACTTTGGGAGTTTCGGGATTGAAGCTTGTGGAACTACGGAACTGAAGCTTGAGAACGAAATTGATGCTTGCGGAGCAGGAATTTTGCTGCGGGATTGAAATCAGATTTGAACTGCGGGAATTGAGTTAGAAATTTGAAGCTTTCGGAGAGGAAAATGAGTTGCGGGATTTAAATTGAGGAACTGAAGCTTGAGGAACTGCAAAATTATGCTGCGGAATTGAAGCTGCGGGACTCTAACTTGCGGAACTTTAATTTGCTGTGCTTGAGATTCTCAGCTGCGTATAACTTCACTTGAGTTCAAAACCTTAATTCCTACATCTAAATTTTAAAACCCTGAATTATTGATTTCGAGCAATTCTTCAATTTCACACTTCAATTCACGTTAAACCCACTTTTAATTCAACTTTAAAATCATCAATTTCAACTTCAGAAGTTTCTATAAATTTCTCACGAAAACCCTAATTTCGTTTCTCTTCAATTTGTCATTTCTGCTTCTTCTCATACCCAATCAACATTAATACCACCACCAATACCATTTTTTAATCATTCCCCTCATCTTTCAATCTTAATTCTACTATTTTTGCCTAATAAGAACAGGGAAGAACAAATGAGGAGAAGAAAAAGAGAAAGATAAGAGAAACATATTGATTGCCTCTGTTTTTACACAAAATTTTTATCCTTCCTTCTTTCTCTTGTTTCAATTCTAGGTTCCGTTTGTTGTCGGTTGTAGCTAAATTAATAAAAGCTCTCTTGATCTTCAAGGACACATGTAGGATAAATCCTTTAAACTTATCCTTGCTTCTAGCGCCAAATTGTGATTACCAAAAATCTATCTTGGAAACACAACCACATGAATCATATGATGAACCAATAAACCAAAAGCAATGAAAAGATGTAGGTTAAACATAAGAAATTAAACAAGAAAATTTTAACATGGTTCGACAACGGAGTGTCTACCTCCACGGGTAATGAAGGTTTGGGTTTTTTATTGATGATTGAGTGTTACAGAAGGATGAAGTTCTATCCGCTGAAAGTAAAATTGGGGAAGAAGAAGAGTCCCCTCATTTATCCTAGTCTTCTTCCTATAAATGAAAGTAAAAAATGTGTGTTATCCTTATCTTCATAGTTTTAATAAGCTGCCTGTTTCAAAATCAAAATTTCCATGTGACGATGGAGGTCCTCCATGTGTCGATAGTGATCTGTCATGTGTCAATGTTGATCTTATCCTTGAATGACCTTAGTCTAACTTTGGTGCAGAACAGGCTTGGTGAGGGACATGCTTGGTGAACATGTTGGTGCGGGACGAGCTAGTGAGGGATGAGCTGGTGCAGGATGAGTTTGTGAGGGACAAGCTGGTGCGAGACGAGTTGGTGAGGACAAGCTGGTGCGGGACGATTTGGTGAGGACAAGTTAGTGCGGGACGAGTTGGTGAGGGACAAGCTGGTGCAGACAAGTTGTGATTGTGGACTTGAGTTATGGTTTGTGCTGTGGTCCAACCAATAATAAATGGTGACATTTTTGTATCTTAGAGTTACTTATGTGCATGCCGCTGCAGAGTCGTATCCTGCTTCGGATCTTAATCGCTTTCCACGTGTTGAGATAGATTTATTGTACTCAAAGTCGCTAGAACAAGAAAAACTCACTTTATAAAATGAAATTTCTTCTGCTTCACTGCACTTAATTGGCAAGGTAAAGCATCTTGTTTTATCCCCTTGCTTTGCATTCCGTAGTTATTATCTTAAGTGGACAAATTTATGCTTCAAATTGTTCTTATTGAGAATTTTCTTGATGTGGCATTGTCGTGGTCTACAGGCTAAACTCAAGGAAAAGGAACGAAAAATGTGAAAACGGGAAAAAAAGTCGAGCAAGAGGTGGAGAGGGTGCATCTGAAAGTTCGTAAGTAGGAGGTTGTTTCTTCTTATCAAGCTTTGCTTTTTGATACAATCAGAGACCCTCAGGTAGTTTTCAAACCCTTACTCCACTGGGCTACTATATGGTTTTAATACCTGAAGATTTTGTCTACTTTCAAGTTTTTAAATCTTCTATATTTTATTATTTGATTAGGAGTAGCTTAGATTTTGTGAGATCCGTAATGATCTGTCGGAGGTATGCAGGGTATGGATGCAATAAAAAAACTAGGTTGGGATGGACTACCATGCAAGCAGGTAGGAAAGAACATCTTGTATTTATCTTTGTGTGCTTTAACATTGTGCAGGACCTTCATCACAGATTCTAAAAGTATAATTTTATTAATTTAAGTTAAGTTATATTTTTATGAATAATTAAATAAAACTTGCAATCTTTTATGCATTTTTCTAGGCATCTTGGAAAGAATCAAAGTCTAAATTGGAAAGATATCCCCAAAAGCGTTGCACCAACTCTGATTTAGAAAAATATGTTGTGGAAAAGCTTTTCCGAGATCATGTAAAGTCACTCTATGAGATAATTGTGTGGTTGAGTTATGTCATTTATTTCAGATTATAAATGATGTACGATGTCTTTAGTAGTTTTTTTTATGCCGGGTATCTCTTATGGTAGAGAACATAGTTTCTTATTTTTATAGTGAAATAGTTGATCATTTTGTCACAAGGTTTTCATATGAATAAGATCTATGTTTGTTTAGATTGTCCTATATCAAAGTTTGCTTTGATTGAAGAATTAGGATCAGACTTTGAGGTTATTGAGCATTCTAAGTATCATTCGTCTACTCTAGTGTGCTTCCGATTGATCTTAGATGGTGTTTTTATTCTCTAGAATTATAATTCATCCAATAAGTATATATGATCTTGTTGTTTGCAAAGTTCTGAAACAATAATTGCATTCAATTAAAGTAACCAGTGAGGACATACTGTAATTGTTGTTGTTGTTGTCTTGATGACGGGTCTATTAGAACACCTGCTTGACTAATATTATATGTTGTAGGTATGAAGTTTTTAAGTCTCTAAAGGTTGATTTTGAAATTTGAAGCTTTGTATTAACTTTTTCCCCCCTGTGATATGCAGTGGTTGAAAGAAGTTTGATGGTTCACAATATTAAGGAAATGACCATACCCATCACTTATTTACTGGTAAGTCATACTCATCCTATCTGATTTCTTTAGCAATCCTTTTTTTTCTTCTTCTATTTGTCGTTTCCTTATCTTTTATAATATTAGTCATACAGTATATAGGGGTCTACTGACCCTTGTAAATTGAATTATTAACCTGGTTTTAGTCATAGTATCTGGCATCGGCCTTTTTTTTTTATATCAGTCACCACGTTAGTAATTTATAGGTAATTAAGCAATGGAGTTGTGAAATTACTTTAATGCTTTCAAAACTGAATAAATCATTTCATATCCTTGAGGGGCAACAAAAACGAGAACTCTCTGTACTCTTTAAGTTAGCCAACTAATAATAGCCAGAAAGTTTGGAATCGATCGCCTGAACATAAGCATGCATGATTAGGTATATATAGATACATACTTGAAGGTTGCCATGAGCATTGTTACAATTATTCGAGAGAATCAAATTACTCGTGTCATTATTCATATTATATCATACTGTCCAAGCTTAATTGGTTAATTGATGTTGAAACCTTATTTTTGATGCAGGTACACCATTCTGAAGTGTGGGCTCAATTCATCATCGGGGAGTTTACCGTTTTGTTGGTTTGTCCTTGTCTTTTAGATTATAACTTATTAGCTAGGACTTGTATAGGTGTGAACTCCGTATTTAAATCCTTAAAACGAAAATGTATCCACTGGATATGCATGTCGAAATCTCTTTAGAGTGTTATGATGTTGTTGAATATCAAAATTGTATATGCTCAGTGACAGACTTGCAGTTGTAGAAGTTTGTTGTTATTTTGTTAAAATTTCAGTCAAGTCGCTTACATCTATAATTCTGATTGATTATGATTGTATAAATTGATTCATTTGGTGATGATTCAACTGACTGAATTGTTAGTTTCATATTTGACTGAGGATGAAATAGCTAGATACATGTATTCAGGTACAGGTAATCAAATGTGTAGATGCAGGAATTTTGATTTTGAGAATTCCCAAATTATTTTTTTTTAAAAACTTATTTATTTTTGAGACAGATATAAGCGTAGAAAACAAAATATTTATAAGTGACAAAAATATTGAGACAGATAAATAAGCGTTTCAGATAAAGAAAGACGTATCTGAATTAATTTAAAGGTCGCTTTAATTATCCAGAAAAATAATTTTGGTTCGCTTGCTAAACGTCTCTAATTAGTTAAAGCGGCGTTTAATAAACATCTCTTAAATTAATTAAGAGACGCTTACAAACGTCGCTTAATACGTCTCAAAAATTCCAGACGTACGATTTGAGATATTCATATGTGTCTCTTAAATTCATAACAACAGATATAAATGTCTCAAAATCTTCGATTGGTATCGTGAATATTTATTAGTTTCTCTTTAATAACAATTTCATAGTTTAATCGTTTTTGAATAGTCTTCGGCTATTGATCTTTTATAAGCAAAGGAGATTATACTATTTTGGTGCAACAAAAGTTGTAATTATTATTTTAACTATAATATATTCCGAGATATGATATTGGTTTCGATATTGTCTTGAGTGATAATATGAATAATTTTTAGAGATGAGTGGGTGTTTTATAAAATTAAATTGGTGGAATCCGAAAACCCTAGTTTTCTTTAGTTTGGTTATTTTTTTATCTTTTTAGTTTAATATTTTCTAAATCCATTTATTTATTTTATCTTTTTAGCATAATTTAATTGTAAATTAAAAGTAGCAATTAATTAATCTCCGTGGACGACCCGTACTTGCATACCATCCAATCGATAACCGTGCACTTGAAGTATCATATTAAAATCCCATCAAGTTTTTGGTGCTGCTGCCGGAGACTATTAATTTATTACTTTTAATTTTCTTTAAGTTTTGTATATATTATATTAGTTTAAATTTTGTAATTTATTTTTCTTTCCTTTTATTTTCTAGATTTTATTCTTGGAATTTTCTTATTTTTGGTGTGCACATTTTTTTGGAAATTAAAAATGGAAAACATGATTTGCTAACAAAGGTAAGTAAATATCTTTGATTTTATTTAATCTGATTTGATATTATTTGTAAATAATTAGGTTAAGAAACTTTCTTATTATTTTTAGTTAGATTTTTATTGTTGTTATCTTATCTTATTTTATTTTATTTTTAAAACTTGCAAACACCATAGTGTATCGTCAGACTACCGAATTTTAGGAAAACTCATGGAAAAGTATGCTAAACCCGTGTCATTGGCCTTATAGGAATTACCAGCTAAAATTCCACAAGCCTTAGCCTCTTACCTTTGACCGGTCTTTGACTGTAGGTATATTTTGCTAAGGTAACCTGGGTTACCTATTTTAGTCGAACCTGTATTTTCACGTGCACTAATAAAAATATAAAAATGTTGAACTGGTATTATGAGGACCATTACAATGCATATCGACCTGAGTTTCAAAATGGACAATATCCTTACTATGACCATAGTGTGGATAGTACTTGGTACCACTACCAACCCTCTGGAGGTTATGGTTCAGACATGATGATCCCAATTATTATTCCCACGCGCATCAGTCATATGAACCGGTAAATGAGCAATATTATAATGAGTATAATGTGTGTTCTCCGTCTTTGGAGGATTTAATTAAACAGTTGATACCTAACACTTTTATTGTGCTAGTTTTTCTTTAGAAGATTCACTCAAGCAGTTGACTGAAAATTCACGTAGGAGAGACTTAGTGTGGGAACAAATTCATGAGACCTTTAGAGAACTAGAAGAAGAACGGTCAGTTGTTAGTGAACTCGATTGCCAATATAGTGTTTCCAATTTTTCCCATGATAATACCGATAATTTTTTACCTAATATAGAGGTCAAGGTTAGAATAAGAGACACTACTTTTCTAAATAATTTTTTCCAAAATAAAATTCAGATGTTAGAAACCCATCATCCTGTTGATGTGGTTTACCCGGACCATAATACCGTAATTGATTTTGTTATCCCACCAAACACTTTTCTATCAAATGTGGGAACGTATGAATTTCAAATGTGTGTATTCATAAATTTTGGAACCAAATCCGAATATTTTAGAAAATTAGAATCGACACATTTTCTAAGAATGACCACCACTCTCATATACTTCATTGTGGTCAATTGTATAAGTCAAATACGATTGATTTCAAGGATCCACGGTTATTTCGATTATTATTATATGATTCGTAAATTATGACTAATCATTTATTGGTCTAGCTGAAGACTTTAAACTTAGCGCTATATGGGAGGCAACCCATATGCTTCTGGTGCACGGTGTTGGTAATATCTTTCCCTGTCTCTTTACTATTATCATTATTAATCTTTGTTCATGCTCTCATTCATTTATCTTTAGAACATCGAGGACTATGTTCAGTTTAGGTTTGGGGGTAAAAGAGACTTATTTTATTTTATTTTTATTGTACCAAAAACTCCAAAATCTAGAAACTTGTGAACAATTCAGGATGAAACCAACCATTCTAAGTAGATGGAAACAAACCTCTTGGATGTAGGAGTTAAGGACCCAACTAAAAGGTTTATTCATAAAATAAAGACAGAGCTCAAGTGTTAGAAATAACATGATAGCCGTCACCATATCTCAGAGTCATCACCATATCACGTTCTATTTTTATTTTTGTAACTTTATGTGTTCTTTAAGTGATTTGGTGGGACACTAGTATCGCTTTGCTGTCGCCGGTAGGATGAAGTAGAGTGATTGAGATCAAGCCCCTTTATTTTAATTGAACTTGAAAAAAAAAATTAAAAAAAAAAATCGAGTATTGACACTTGGATAGCAATATATGTGTGTTATCCCTGTATCTGTCGCCTAAACAAGCGTGGAACACAGGATCCATGGGAACTATCATGTAATCTGCTGAAAAGGAGCATGCACTTAGATTCAAAAGATATAATCATGTTGTCGATACATTCATAAAAAATAAAAATAAAATAAAAATAAATAATAAATAAATAAATAAATCGACCGATGGGGCCCTTGTATATACCAGTTGAGTTGATACTAGAATTAGGATTCAGACTTGTGGATGCGTATCTCAATCCATTAGGGATCATCTTGGCATGAAGTTCATATACATATTCTGGAAAACACCGTTCACCTTAGTCAACATGCGCACACTTCTATCTCCATATCCATCTTCTTAATCTATTCATGTAATTGCGGTTTGTTAAATTCTGAGTATCGTGGTCCATTGTACGACTATCTGATTAGAGTTTTGTTTTCTTATATATGAATTTAAGTACGCTTGAGTGAAAACTCGTGTACGAAAATTGGATTCAAAACAGAGTAATTCCTCCCACAGCCAAAGAATTTAGTAGTCAACTAAATAGCATGTTTAGTGTCTACCCTTAATCGTTCACAAGTAGCTAAAATTTGGAGTAAAGGTTTTTTGGGTATACCTCTTGTAAACCCTCACGAGACAAAAATCGTCCACTTGGGCCACCTAGGGGCTTAAAGGCTTGTTACACATGCTAAGTGTAGTCGCGATTCCTGCGAAAGTGAGTTAGGATTTTTTATTTCATTTTTAGGTTAGTTTTTCATTTTAGTTTTGCTTGAGGACTAGATAAATATAAGTTTGAGGGTATTTGATAAACGCATAATTTTTATATTTTTACCACCTTATTTCTATTTGTAAGAACTTATTTTTGTACTCATATCATTAATGTTTTATGTTTTGTATATTTTATTAAATAAAAGCTCGACTGACTAAAATATGGAAATTTGCCAGTAAAATTGAGAAAATGACAACAAATACGTTGAAATGCTCCTTCCTATTGTAGGATGCATGTGTAACCACCTTTTATTGGTAATTTATGTGGATTGTAGATGTGGTAAGATGAGTTTCAAACTCTCGAACTTGTGAAGATTGATTTTAGATTTAAAAATTGATTTTAAACTAGAAAATATACACAAAATATAAAAATAATATTCACAAATACTAAGGTTATGGGTTTCACCATTCACCACTTTTAATTGATTCCAAAAATAATAATTCTAAACAATTCTAGCTCAAATAAGTGACTCTAATTTTTGCGAAAGGTAGATTTTTAAATATCAATTGTAAATCACAAGCATGGCTCATCAAAAGCTCTAGGTCCCCGCATAAACCATCAAATAAAATCACAATCAATTAAGAAAGATCATAATTTCAATTAAAAATAAATGCAAAAATCATAAAAGAATTATTAAAAGTTACCAATTAATCATGGAAAAATGGCTTCCTCCTTGCCCCAGTGATGGGGTTTAGCTCATCTTGCTCAAAACACCCTCAAAAGATTGGTACATAGCTCAAAAAGTGTTTGAAAGATGAAAAGAAGTTAAAAGTAATGTAACATGGAATCTGCAACGTTTTTTGGACGTTACAGACTTACTGTTGTAATAGAGCTTGAAGATAAATGTTACAAACTGAAGATAAACGTTCCAAAATAGTTGAAAAAACCATGGCTAAGAGGTTGAATAAATCGTTGTCGTAGCCTTTGTTCTTCGTGTTCTTCAGCAGTAGCAAAGAAGATTTTTCTGGATTTTTTTTCTTGTGTTTCTGGCCTCTGCCAGCCCCCTGAATCCTTTCTGTCTTCTCTTTTTTATACTAAATAACACCAAATCCTCATGAATATCCTCTCTTTAATGTGAAAAATCTCATTAGATCATGATTTGTATTCTTTTTTCCTTTTAAACAACACTTTATCCTGATCGTGACACATATTTCTCGATTTTGTTTCCTTTCCAGAAGTTAAGAATATTTTGTTACTTATTTGATCCTTACAATGATATCTCACATATTACTTTGTTTTAAAGAAAACCCGTGAAAACTCTTTTCCTCCCCGTGAGAATATCTCTAGTTGATTTGATGCTTCCATGATGTGTATGACTCTTCTTGATAAGGAAAGAGTATATCTTGCCTTAACTCTCAAAATCTTTCCAAAAACATCTCTCGAATCACATTACCAAACCTCACAGATTCGAGAGTGAATTCTTCCCGCCAAAACATCTTTTGAATTTGAAAAGGGAGGTGGGCGCCCCTGACCAAAGTGAGGGTGCCTTTATCAACTGGGGTGCCTTTAGTAATTTTCCTAGTGCCTTTATAACTTTCTGAGCCGATTTTTTCACAATTATTTATTCTTCCAAAAATATCTACAAACATAATAAAATACTAAAATTAGTACACAATCGAGCACTATCAATATAAAGAATTGAGACAAATCAGACAGAAAAATGTGTCTATCAAATACCCCCAAACTTATTATTTGCTAGTCCTCGAGCAAATCTAATCTAGAAAAAATTCCTAATCACTGTCGCAGGCATCGCAATTTCAATTAGCGTGTGCAACAAGCCTTTAAACCCCTAGGTGGCCCTAGTGGACGAGTTTTGTCTCGTGAGGGTTTACAAAGATATATACTCACAAAACCTTTACTCTAAACTCTAGCTACTTGTTAACGATTGAGGGTAAACACTATACAAGCTATTTAGTTGGCATACTAAATTATTCGCCTATAAGAATCATTAACCTGTATGAGTCAAATTATTGTACACGAGTTTGCACTCAGCATACTAAAATTCATATATAAGAAAACAAAGCTCTACTTAGATAGTCGTTTAACCACGATACTCAGAATCTATCAAAGTTCAATCACATGAAAAGATTCAGAAGATGGATATGGGGATGATGAAGTTTGCGCATGTTGACTAAGGTGAACGGTGTTTCCCATATCTCTCTGAAGTTCAGTGCCAGTATGAATCCTAAAGGATTGAGATACGTGCCCACCGGTCTTACTCCTTATACTAATATCGACTCAGCTGGTATACACAAGGGTCCCAGCGATCAATTTATTGGAAATAAAATAATTATCTTTAAATTAAATGTACTAACAACATGATTGAATCAATTTGAATCCAAGCACATGCTCTTTATCAGCATCTTACATCATAGTTCTCATGGATCATGCGTTCCACGCTTTCTTAGGCGACAAAGACAGGGATAACACACACATATTGCTATCAAAGTGTCAATACTCGAAAAAAAAAACTCTAAATAATGGTCTAAATAATACAATAATGGGGCTTGATCTTAAATGCTTTACTTCATCCTGACGGTGATAACAATCCGATATTGGTGCCCCACCAAATAACTTATAGAAACACAAAAATAATATGATATGATCGAGATAAGCTCCGAGATATGGTGACAACTATCATGTTAGTTCTAACACCTGATCTAGGCATCCTTTTATGGATAGACCTTTTAGCTGGGTATACCAATTCCTATAGAAAAAGAGCTAAGTTTCCATCTACCTAGAATGGTTTGTGTCATCCTGAGTTGTTCACAAGTTTCTAGACTTTGGAGTTTCATATTTCACTAAAAGTTTCTCCCTTACCCCCAAACGTAAATCTAACATTGTCCTTAATGTTCTAAAGATGAATGATTAAAAGCATGAACAAGGAAAAATTGTTACCAATCGAAGGAAAGGAGTTAAGGAAAGATATTACCGTGTCACATGAGCATGGGTTACCTCCCAAGAAGTATTAAGTTTAAAGTCTTCATCCAGACTTTGGAAAGAACTAGTCACCTCATATAATCCTATAGCAATAGTCGGAACAACTGTAGGTCATATGAATAAAATAATATTATCCTAAATAGAAGGAAACTGCAGCAGGCCCATAAAGTGAACAAACAGAGTACAACCTTATCCCTATCTAGTGTCTTGTTTAAGAAAACTACATCTAGTTGAGGTTCAGGTTCAGGCTCTATAAAAGGGTCTAGATAAAATATTTTCATAGGCTGGATTTCCTCATTGGCAGGATCAGGAGAGTCAGGTTGTAGAGTCTGGAAGAACTCAACTAAAAACATAGAAGCACACAATAATAACCTGAATAATTTTGGATCCTCAAAGTCAATCAGATTGACCCACACAGTTGACTATTATGAAAATAGTGGTCATTCTTAAGCAAATTTGTCGATTCTAATTCCCTAAAGTAATTAGGCTTATTCTCAAAACTTAATGACTGACACATTTGAAATTCATACGTTCCCACATATGGAAGAAAATATTTTGGTGGGAAAACAAAGTCAATCTTGGTATTATTTCCTAGGTAAACCACATCGACCAGAGGATGGGTTTCTAACAATTGAACTTCTTTCTGGACATCACCAAGCTCAGGAAATCTAGTTTGAAGATGATCTTGTAAAATGGTAGAGGTGCATATGTCAAGTACCAAGTTAGGGACCTTTATAAGAGTCAATGGTAAAGCACATGGAGAATGATAGTCACCCCCAAACTTAGAGTTTTTAGTTTCTTTAGATAGACTAGTCATAATTTTCCTAATTTCTAGATCGTCAGATTCCTGAAAATGGTCAATTATTTTTTCTAAGTTATAATCAGATGGTGCATCCTCACTCATTTAAAATCTCCACGGGTCTATCTTTGTTACCTAAGACTATTGTTCATAAATCCTGGAATCTAAAACAATATTCTCAGGATAAACCAGTTCCTATAAACCATTATCGACTTCAAAACAAGAAAATTCTACATCGTCTAAAACAATGGTATCTCTAGTCAAATCCTCTTCCTTTTGAATAGGTGGATAATCATTAAAATTATTTGGATTTGAACTAAAAATAACACTATCATCATGAAGCATAATTGGAGTGACAATTTCTTGATCACTCTGCCTGTATATTTCAAATTCTTCATCAATACTATCATCATCATAATAATAATATGAGGATGTTTGAACCTCGTCTAAATAAGTAGTGTTACCAATTCTATCCTCGTCCTCTTAAATATGTGAATAATTATTAGGGTAGCACTATATTTGCAATTAAGATCATTTTGAGCAATATTATTCTTTGCAAGATTTTCATTCACACTTATTACGAACCTATTTGTATTCTCAGTCAAATCCTTGATGGAATTCTATAGAAAAAAAATGGATCATAAAAAGTACTAGATCGCATCTGCTTTAGGGCATCCCTCCAAGACAAATAACTCAAATTTTGCTCATTTTCATGTTCATATGACGGGTGTGTATATGAATAGTAATTGAGATCACCCTGGTATGAGCAATAACCTCCAAAAGGTTGGTGGTGGTCCCGACTACTATCCACACCATGTTGATAGTACGGATAATATATGTTTTAAAATTCAGTCGGATATTCATTGTATTGGTCCTCATAATACCAGTTCAACACTTTCTGACAAAAACTTCCTAATATATTTACAAAAAATCTAAGAAAATAAATCCTAACAGGAAAGGGGATCTAAACATACACAAACAAGGCTGACTCAACCAAATCAAACCTACTGAATCTAGCAAACAAAAAGCATGATGGCTCCACTTAGATTGTTTCTAAACCAGCTTATATTCCTTCGAAAGGAAACTAGTTACAGGTTTATCAAACCTCTTAGACGATTCGAATTAGATTAAGTCGAACAGAAACAGGATAATCTCTAAGGAGGTTTGATAACCATGTCTCTTTGGCAGCGTTTCTTGGGTTACAAGGCGTCTCAGATCTACTTAAAATAATCTTCCTGAACTTTGAGTTAGGCTAACAGAGGAACCGATACAGTCCTTTTGAATGACTTTCTAATAAGATCGTTACCCTATCGGTCTCTTTCTAGTCAAAATTTTAAGCTTAGGTTCGCGTTTGGTAACGTGTTCCTAAAGCGGGCAAGAAGGTAACGGTGATGAAATTCGAGTCCTTATCTTATATGACCAGTTTTTTCCCTTTACTAGAAAAGCAAATCCATATTCAGGTCCTCATCATATATGCACACGAAGGAGTCCAGATAACCCATAACCCACTGACAGGGGATTCGTGGGTGGTTAGAGTCTTACCTCCCATTCCAGACGGGCGATGAACCGTTGGAGTCGGCTCAGGCCACCGACTCCTATGTCAGTGTATGAACCCGAGGGGCAGAGATAATATCGTAATTATCGTTCTTCTCTGTGTATTTTATATTTAATTACCTTTCCATAGGGTTTAAAAGTAAAAATAATGTCCAAAAATTTCCCAAGGTAAAGTCCAAAGTCCAAAGAAAAAGTAAAAAAAAAAAAATTACAAATTTTTTTTTTTGTCTTTTTTTCCCTTTCTTATTTATTTATCTTTGACTCCAAACCTTTAATCAATCAATATAATCTTCGGCTTCAATTTTTTTATATTCAAAACTTGTAATACAAAGAAAAATATCCAAAAACGTAAAATAAAACAAATAGAAATAAAAATCTAACTAACCTAAAAAAACTAAAAATAACTAAAAATAAATCTAAAAACAAGTCCGCATCGGCAAAAGTTAATGTGGATTGTAGATGTGGTAAGAATGAGTTTCAAACTCTCGAACTTGTGAAGATTGATTTTAGATTTAAAAACTTATTTTAAACTAGAAAACATACACAAAATATGAAAATAATATTCACAAATACTGAGGTTATGGATTTCACCATTAACCACTTTTAATTGATTCCAAAAATAATAATTCTAAACAATTCTAGCTCAAATAAGTGACTCTAATTTTTGCGAAAGGTAGATTTTAAAATATCAATTGTAAATCACAAGCATGGTTCAGCAAAAGCTCTAGGTCCCAGCATAAACCATCAAATAAAATCACAATCAATTAAGAAAAATCATATTTCAATTAAAAATAAATGCAAAAGTCATACAAGAATTATTAAAAGTTACCAATTAATCATGGAAAAATGGATTCCTCCTTGGCCCAGTGATGGGGTTTAGCTCATCTTGCTCAAAACACCCTCAAAAGATTGGTACATATCTCAAAAAGTGTTTGAAAGATGAAAAGAAGCTAAAGTAATGTAACAGGGAATCTGCAACGTTTCTGGACGTCACAGACTAACTATTGCAATAGAGCTTGAAGATAAATGTTGCAAACTGAATATAAACCTTGCAAAATAGTTGAAGAAACCGTTTCCGTAACCTTTGTTCTTCGTGTTCTTCAGAAGCAGCAGAGAAGATTTTTCTGGATTCTTTTTCTTGTGTTTCTGGCCTCTGCCAGCCCCCCCTGGATCCTTTATGTCTTCTCCTTTTTATACTAAACAACACCCATAACACCAAATCATCATGAATATTCTCTCTTTAGTGTGAAAAATCTCATCAGATCATGATTTGTATTTTTTTTTTCCATTCAAACAACACTCTGTCCTGATCGTGACACTTATTTCTTGATTTTGTTTTCTTTCCAGAAGTTGAGAATATTTTGTTGTTTATTTGATCCTTACGATGATATCTCACATAATACTTTGTTTTAAAGTAAACCCGTGAAAACTCTTTTCCTCCCCGTGAAAATATCTCTAGTTTATTTGATGTTTCCATGATGCGTACGACTTTTCTTGATAAGGCAAGAATATATCTTGCCTTAACTCTCAAAATATTTCCTAAAATATCTCTCAAATCACATTACCAAACCTCACAGATTCGAGAGTGAATTCTTCCCGCCAAAACATCTTTTGAATTTGAAAAGGAAGGTGGGTGCCCCTAACCAAAGTGAGGGTGACTTTATCAACTAGGTGGCTTTATCAACTGGGTGCCTTTATAACTTTCTGAGCCAATTTTTTCACAATTATTTATTCTTCCAAAAATATCTACAAACATAATAAAATACCAAAATTAGTACACAATCGAGCACTATCAATATAAAGAATTGAGACAAATCAGACAAAAAAATGTGTCTATCAGTAATCTATGAAAATGCGGCATAGTACGTTGCACCGTGAAATATCGGATCCTAGCCAACGAAATCATTTGCAAGATATTATTTACATTAAAAGGAGATTTGAAGATATTTTGTTAAATGAAGAAAATAAACAAAAGAAGGAAGAAAATAAACAAAAAAAGTAAGAACATAAAAGTGCTAGCTAAGAAATCCATATACTTTCCATGTGAGAGATATTTTCTTACATATATGCATAGATGTAATAGACTACATTAATGATATGAAGATATTGAGAAATTAATGGTGTGGTATTGAAGAATATATAAATAGAGGTGGAAGCAGACGAAGAGGGGAGTTTATTTTTCTAGTTCGAAAAAGTAGTAATTTTCTTCTTTTTTTTTAATTTTGTTTTCTTTGTAATGGAGTAAACTCTCCACTGGGGTTGAAGATGAAGCCAATTATTTTCTATAAGAAATTCTGGTAATCTCTAATAAATTATTCTTTTGGATTTAAATATTTATTAATTTCTCTTCAACAACAGCTCCATACTTTAATTGTTTTTGGATAGTCTTCGACTATTGATATTTTATAAGCGAAGGAGATTATAATATTTTGGTACAACAAAAGTTGTTAATTTTTATTTTAACTGTAATATATTCCGAGATATGAGATTGGTTTCGATATTGTCTTGAGTGATAATATGAATAATTTTAGAGATGAATGAGTGTTTTATATAATTACATTGGTGGAATCCGAAAATCATATTTTCCTTTAATTTGGATGTTTATTTATCTTATCGGTTAATTAGACTTTGGTACTCAGGTTTTGACCAGATTTAGTGTTTGGTCTTACATTTGTCCAACGTTAGTGTTTGGTACCTGGACTAATGGTAAACTGTAGTTGACTAGGTGATAGACACATTTTAGTGTCTAAATTGCACCTTAGTTTCTATTAAGTTAGTATTCGATTTTGCAAATATTACGTGTTTTTATGCTTTTGTAGGTACATTAGAAGAATAAAGATTTGTGGAAAAATTGGCTCAAAAAGTGATAAAGGCACCCAAGGACAAGTGTTATTGGCACCCCAATAATGGATAAGGGACACCCTAGGATCGGCCGAGTCAACCCAGCGAGTCAACCCAGCAAGTCAACCCAGCGAGTCACCGAGTCAACTCATCGGATTCTCCTGTTTCAAACAGGAAAAGGATTTGGTTGTGAATTTTGGGTTGTTTTCGACTATTAAAGATAACCCATTGCGAATAGAGTTCAAAGCAATCAAAAGACAACGAAAAATCCCGGAAAATCAGCTCGGGAAATCCAATTTTGGCCGGAAAATGGACTCGGTTCCTGTTTGAGTTGGAATTGAGTTTGGGAGTGATTTGAGAGAGTTCTATTAGGTTTAGAACTCTCTCTAGGGTTTGTAGACCCTATATAAACCAAGAGAAGCGAAGAAAATTCGGGACGCAGCCTCAGAAATCAAAACAGAGAATTTCCGGCCACTTCCGATCATCGCCGATCACTGCTGCTGCACCGGCCGGCGTGTTCTTCATCTAGGGTTCATCGGAGAAGACGACTCAGCAACATCTGTATCTGTTGCAGATTCAGTGTTACATCCTGCTCCTGTTGCCTTAGATTTTAAACACTCTTGTTGCTTAAAGCTATTCATAACGGCTGAACCATGTTCTGTGACATTTATATACGTATCTGTTCAGCTGTTACACCATTATTCAACCTTGTAATCGATATTTTGAGCAATGAAGAGATCTTTTGAGCAAGTTCTCTCCACCATGAGCTAAGTTTATTTACTGGGATGATGGAGGAGGTTTTTCTTTCAATTTTATGTGGTAAGTCTATTTTTAATTAATTATTTACAATTCTTTACTTGTTAAAATTGCATAGTTTTGAAATAGAAAAACGGTTTTCATTCAGTAGTGGTGTTTTTGTTTGATGGGTCATGCTGGGTTGACAACCTCTGATGTCCCATGCTTGTGATCTACCTCTACTTGTTTGCATAAAACCTATTTTGGCAATATTTGAGTTTAATTTATTTAAAAGAATTGCATGATTAATCACATAAATTGTTAGAAATAACTGAATCTCGATTCCTAGTTTTCTCCATATTTTCTAAAAATCATCTCTAGTTTATTTTCCTGATTTTTATTTAATTAGATTAAGTCCATTATTTTCTAGAATCATTATCTTCACAAGTTCGAGAATCGAACACTTTATTTACCACTTTAAAAACTACACCAATTTTTGGCGCCGCTGCCGGGGACCAAACTCAAACTCCCAAACTCCCAAACTCAATTCCAACTCAAACAGGAACCAAGTCCATTTTCCGGCCAACATTGGATTTCCCGAGCTGATTTTCCGGGATTTTTCGCTGTCTTTTGATTGCTTTGAACTCTATTCGCAATGGGTTATCTTTAATAGTCGAAAACAACCCAAAATTCACAACCGAATCCTTTTCCTGTTTGAAACAGGAGAACCCGATGAGTGGATCGGCGACTCGGCTGAGTTGACTGGGTTGACTCGCTGGGTTGACTCGGCCGATCCTAGGGTGTCCCTTATCCATTCTTGGGGTGCCAATAACACTTGTCCTTGGGTGCCAATTTTTTCACAAATCTTTATTCTTCTAATGTACCTACAAAAGCATAAAAACACGTAATATTTGCAAAATCGAATACTAACTTAATAGAAACTAAGGTGCAATTTAGACACTAAAATGTGTCTATCACTAGGTTAAGTCTAATTTTAATCATTAATTTTATGTTATTTCATTTAAACTGTTGATCTTAATGACATGTGGACGGCCATATGAAATAAGATCAACAGTCCACATGTCATTAAGATCAACGATTCAAATAAAATAACATAAAATTCATGATTTTGCTAAATTAAAATTAGACTTAACATAATCAACTACGGTTTACCGTTAGTCCAGGTACCAAACACTAACGTTGGACAAATGTTAGACCAAACATTAAATCGGGTCAAAACCTGAGCACCAAAGTCTAGTTATCCCTTATCTTATTAGTTTAATATTTTTTAAATCCATTTATTTATTTTATCTTTTTAATATAATTTAATTATAAATTAAAATAATAATTAATTAGTCTCCGTAGAGGACCCTTACTTGCATACTATCCAATCAATAGCCATGCACTTACAGTATCATATTAAAATCCCACCAATCCCAATAGCCTGTACAACAAATCCCATGGCTTCCACACGTACATCACGTGTCCTAGCAGTAGTTCGGTGTCTTTCTCCCTGCACAACCAATACATACACGCGACTGAGTGAGGGGAGAGGATCTTGAGCAATTATATGAGAGCGTATCGCCCAATATATCGTATCATCCAGGCCCATCAAGAACTGATGGACACGTTCTTCTTCTTGCTGTTTATCCCACTGGGCAGCAAGCAAACATGTACACTTACTACAGACGCACATGGGAGGTTTACCATGGTTACTAAGTTCTTCATAAAGAACTTTCAAACGTCCAAAATAAGCAGCAACCGCCTGACCATCTTGCTTGCATTTGGCTAACTCTGAACGCAATTGCAGCATCCTTCGCCCATTCCTAATCGAAAAACGTCCCAGAGTTCCTTGACTGTCTCATAGTAAGTAATTTTTGATCGAAGATTCGGCTCAATGGATGTAAAATCCAACAAGCATTGAAGTAACACTCCACCAATCTTCAATATCGGGAGCATCTTCTTTAGGTTGCGTAATTTTTCCATCCAAAAAGGATTGTTTTCGTCTGGCTCAAAACGTATTATGCATCGATCGAGACCACTCTTCATAGTTATCACCATTCAATTTCACCGGGGTAATAACCATACCCATATGATCCGAAGGATGAAGGTAATACGGTGAAGTTCAATCAATTTTTCTTTCATCATTAGATATCGAATCTTTCCCAGTCATGATGCAAAGCTTCGGCACGGACAAAAGAGAAAACTTCGTATAAAAGATTTGATTAATTCGTTTTTAGCTCGGATGCCATAAAACAATGACTATGAGAAGAAGAGAATTGATTTACTCAATCTTACCGGTACCTTATATGTACACAGAGATATATAGATAGCAAATAATATCCCACTTTATATAGATATATCCTGCCTAACATGTAAAAGAATTATCGAAAGATCTAAAACTTTCTACTGCCTCTTGCTACAACAAGTAGTGGTGATATTAAGAACTTCATGTCCCCTGCTGCAAACCCAATTCGCCATTCTAGAACGAAGCATGTAGTAGCAGTTGATTTTCACTTCATTTCGGAACCGGTGCAGTCTAATTTTATTAAGCTTTACTATATTTTGTAGATCCTCATATCTATATGTCGTGTGGTGCAGTGATTCCCCGGATAAAAACGGCAGAAGATAATCACAAACGAAAGTGGTTTAACTCCACCATATAACATTATTCAAAGTGTGTTATCTACAAAAGATTTACACAAACAAAAGTGTTTTAACTCCACCGTACAGTATTATCCAAAGTGTGTTAGCTACAAAAGATTTACATATACACCAACGTTTAAACTCCCACCTTGTTTTTAGTAGCTACAAACAAAATTGCAGAAGTGTTTTAACTCCACCGTCACCTAGTAAAAAAACACTTGTCACGTTTTAACCGAAAGACAAATATCCTTTCGCTAAAATAATGTTCATATACACATAGATGGACCCATCTCACCTCATGTATTTGCCACGTGTTGATTTATTAGAGCTTGATGTCAGATTAAATCCACCGCGTCCCGTAAATCCTGCTGCTCAATGGTACAGATGTAGGGTCAATTTGTAATTCATTGGTTTCTTTCGTCTTACCAACAGCATAGGGAGATAGAACCAACGAAGACTGAAGAGTCAAGAAAAAGAAGAGTATATCTCTTTCACTGAACTACTTACTACAAACAAAACAAATTCTCTATAAAACCCAAGCTTTCGCTCTTTCTTTTTTTCTTTCTGTATGATGATAAAAACCTAACTGGAAGTAACTGATATCTTTTTCTTAATTTCATTTATCTCTAGGTTTTGATCTAATAATAACAAAGTAAATGGAATTTACGAGTATATTTCCTGGGTTTAGGTTTTCGCCAACAGATGTAGAACTAATAAATCATTATCTGAAGAATAAAATTGATGGGTCAGAGAAATGCGATGATGTGATTTCTGAAGTTGATATTTGTAAATTTGAGCCTTGGGATTTGCCAGGTAAACAATTTTGACTAACTCCCGTCTTTTTTCCAGATTCCGAATTTGTTAATTATGAATTTTGTTAGATTATTTATTAGTATTATGTATGATTCCTCCTCCTTTCATTTGTTTATCATCAGGGAAGATTCAAGATTGTTGTCGGTTTATTGTAGGATTTGTTGTGTTGTAGTAGGACCACCTCGAATCAATTAACTGTTATCGCTCATTTATATGATTTCTTTGACTGGTCAATATATTCTTACCGTTAACCTATGTGCTTGATTCATCTTCAGCTGAAACACCAACCACTTACCCCCACAATTCAGCAATCGGATTTTTTTTTCAGTGAAAGTGATATGTGGTTGGTCAAACTTGCGGGTCCCACTTTTATTCTGGTGGTACATATATGTTTAGGATCACGTCTTCTTCTCAGGCTGCGGTACTAAGTGTCTGTGGTGCCCGCCTGACAACATGATTCAGAGTTAGGATCATATCGCAATTCCTAGTTAGGATGGCCAGCAGTTTGCTTCTTAGTCCTGCATAGAGTTCAACTGTCATCTTAGGATATGTATATGTACCTCGATACTTGATTACTTCTGATTCGATTCAGATATTTCTTGTGCTGAATTATTTTTTCACTTAAAACTTGTTGGTAAATGAGAGTTCTGCTTTCTTTTTATCTCAAGATTTTATAAGACGGTGAATATATGATGCAGATCAAAAGCTTGTAAAAATAATAATAATCGTAACGGAAGAGAATTATTGAAAAGTAACTGATAGAATGAGTAGAAATCGATAAAAATTAATTGATTTTTAAAAAGATATCCTAAAATCTATGGGGTTATCTAGACTTCGTTAATTTACTACGAATAACGACTATAGATATGAAATTAGTATTCAGACTTCGGGCTAAACCCAACTATAAATAAAAATCAAAATCAATAAACTTAACAAGTTTAATAAAAATAAAACAATTTTAATTGATAAAAAACTCCCCTAATTTTTCGTTTTTGGAGCTCCCTGCTAAACAAACCCTAAACTTATCAAAAACCTATAAAATTATATCCCAAGTATCTACTACCTTTAGACAACTTTCATAACTTATTAAAACTCTTAAAATAAATTTGTAGACTCTTCTAAAATTACCCTAAATAATAAATCCGAAAATTAAAATATAAATAATAATAATAAAATAATAGATTTATTTTCCATAAATCTCCCTCCATCAATATATTTAATCAATATATTTAAATAAAGCCTCCTGATTGTCTTGCTTCTTATGTATTTCACTTAGTATATGATTTTTCACATGATCAGTTAACTTTGACACTATGCATACTGAAGATTTGTTGTCTCATATTTGAGCAGAAAAGTCAATCATTAAGTCGGATCACGAGTGGTTTTTCTTTTCTCCTAGCGGAAGGAAATATCCCAATGGTTCGCAAGCTAAGAGAGCTACTGAAATTGGTTTCTGGAAAGCAACTGGAAAAGAGCGTGGAATTAAGTCAGGTTCTAATGTGATTGGTACTAAGAGGACATTGGTATTTCACGTGGGACGTGCACCCAAAGGTGAGAGGACAGAGTGGATAATGCATGAGTACTGTTTAAAACGTGACAAGGCTACTGCTAGATGTGTGGTAAGTGGCGGTTATGATTCTTCTCAAATGCACTGTTTCTGATAATAGACTCACTCTACTACTACTGTACTTATATGTATCATTGTTGACAAGAAAGATTGATGTAACAACGACTTAGTTCTTGCTTCAGCATATGAAGTGTAGGAAAAATGTTTTTCCTTGGTTAACATTTATTATTCTAGTTTAGCTTATAAAAATATTTACTGTGTTTAGGAGGTTTTCTTTGCTCTGGTTGTAGGATCCTTATGTTCTTTGTCGCATTCGAAGGAAGCTAGAAAATTCTGAAAATGACTCGCAGAGTGCGGTGGTAGAGGACAAGCCAATGGATAACTCCTCAAAGAAACAGATTAGCGATTCAGATTCTGTCTCCTTCGAAAAACCTAATGATACTAATATTAACAAAAAGGTTTTCCTTACTCATGTTCAATTTCAGAAGTATTCCATTGTGTATTATTTGATGAAAGGGACTGAGTTTGTGAATGAAATCCTGAAATCCAGGGACATGGGCTAGAATCGGAAGATGATTTGTTTGCCGATATATTGAATGATGATATCATCAATCTTGATGAAGTACCGGCATTCTCAAGTCTCCAAGGAACTGCGCAGAGAAGGATCAGATTGGTAACACATAAGGTATCAAATACAAAAACTTTAAGAGCCAGAAAGAAGAATTCTGTAGCAGCAGCCATAATCCAGGAGGATCCTAAGCGACCAATTAAGATCCCAAGCAACTCTTGTTGTATAGTTAGCACTGGGTTGATATTGATCGTTCTGATTTTCTTCGGTTGGTTTTCATTATTGCCGATGCTTAGTGGATATCGGCATATCAAAAGTTACGTAAAGTATTAGTCTCCAGTTTATTATCTAAGGAGGCTATTTTTTATTCAGAACAGTTTCGGATGCATTTCGAAAGAATGCAACTTTGTATATAAATAAAAAGCATACATACCGAAGTATGCTTTGAAAAGATTATCAGGATACTGCCAGGCCCAAGTTTTTGCCCTATTTGTCAAGTTTTCACAAATGAAGTTGCTATAGTTTCTGCATACTTGCCGATATCAGACCCGGACTTGGGCATGAACACCAGACATGTATGCTTCTACCCAATTTCCTGTGATGTAAGCTTCCAAACAGTGAAAAACCACTAGTAACAAATATATGTTTTAAACAGCATGGATATCCAAGTAAGCCATAGCTACTGCAGCATGGAAAGCTGCCCCATGGGAAGAACCTCTTCATCGACAATGAAGTGTGGTGAGTGCAACTCCTTAACTGAGTTTGTGGTATCATTCTTAGTTCCTACACTGAAATATGCAGCTGGCATCCTCTGTGAGTAAAAGCTGAAGTCTTCTGCTCCCATAGTCATCGGAGATAGGTATACATTTGGTTCACCGAGGAGTTCAGTCCCGACTTTCTCTGCAAGCTTGTACATAGTTTCATCATTCACAGTAGGTGGGTAGGGTACTAGTGTATCCTCCATGAAGTCTACAGTTGCGGTGCACCGATGTACAATTGCCTGATCTTGTAGCACCTGTCAAAGTTCTAATAAAGGTTACCTCTTTTCCCTTCTCAAAGATCGTAGGAATGATTGGAAAGGTCAGGAGGTGAGCATTTGTTTAGGGTTTACCTCTTTGATTCGTTGGCGTAGATATGAGAAACCTTCAGTGGTCAAGCTTCTAAAGGTGCCTCCAAAATTGACAGATTCTGGGATTACGTTTCCTGCTTGGCCAGCCCCTATGAACCCAACTGAAACCACCTGCAATTTGTGGAGTGGTAGATTTGTAAAGACTTAAAAGAGGTAATGCATACAAATTCAGTACTTATTACTTATAAGACGAAACTTACTGCACTTTGTAGCGGATTAGTTTCTCGAGACACACTATTCTGGAGTGCAAGAATTGTGAATGATGCCGCTAGAACTTGATCTTGGGTAGTGTGTGGTGTTGCAGCATGTCCATCTTTCCCTTGAATTGTCACTTTGAACCTTCCAGAACCGGCAAGAAGTGGACCAGGCCTTGAAGCAATTGTACCAGTTGGCAGATGAGGTTCAACATGTAATCCGAAAATGGCTGAAACATTTGCAAGGGCGCCCTCTTTTAGCATATGGTACGCTCCTGCACCACCTTCTTCTCCTGGTTGAAAAATGAGCTTCACAGTTCCCTTTGAAAAGGTCCCAATGATTAAGAACGATAAATAACAGAAATTTTCTCTTTGAATAGACAATATATGCTCGAACAGAAGACATTTATCATTTACCTTCAGTTTGTCTCTCCAGTGCTGAAGCAACTTAGCTGCTCCAAGAAGCATGGTCACATGGACATCGTGGCCGCAGGCATGCATCATCCTGTGGTTCTTGCTCTTATACTCCCAATCCACTAATTCCTATCAAATGATTTATGTATATATCAATCAATTTTATGTTACAAAGTGACTATCAAAACTACGGAACTAAACTACAGTAGTCAATCGTCAACATACGATCCGTCAGAAAAAAAAAAACTGCTAACATACATACGTCTTCCATCTAAATATAACTAATCATCTGTGTTGTAATTTGAGAAGTTTATCCAGAGCAGTGGTAGAGCATCCATATCTGCTCTGAGTGAAAACAATGGGTTTAAGCCAGACCCGACAGACCCCACAACGCCTGTTTTAGCGATGGGCCAAGAGCAAGTGATTCCAGGTGAATCGAGTTCTGATCTAATGAAACACGAATACTTTAAAAATTGTGACGTATCCATATCGGTGCCGTATCAGTATCGGATATTTGGGGTGCCTAAGGATATGTATCGCATAATCTATTTAAAGTATCTTTTTTTTTTATAATTACGAAAAAGATATGGGATACTATGGGATACCTCTAGGAGGGGATACTTCCAATATTTTGATATATAAAATCTATATAAAAACTTGGTGGTTATTTTATGGTGCTTCAGCTCCATTATTTCAAAACTTAGTATTAAGGTTTATCAGGAAGCTAGGGCTGCACATGGCTCGGTTCGGTTCGGTTTTTGCCCTAATCATTACCAAAATCGAGAGTTTCGGTTTTGAAAACCAAGTGTCACCATTAAGCTTTTTGGTTCGGTTCGGTTTTTAACCGTTTCGGTTTTTTCGGTTCGGTTTCGGTTTAAACCAAAACTTTCACTTAACAAATTTGCCAGGTTCTATTTTAGCATTCCTGTAAACTACAATAATAAGTTACAGTAGAAGAACAAGAACAACAAAAGTAACAAAATTCTTTATCCCCAATAGTACTGACGTGGATCCCTTCAACTTAATTGAGCTTACAGAAATTAATTGAGCTTACAGAAATAAACTGACCCCAGTTCAGATCCAAAAAGGAAGATAACAGGAGTCTTAGATCCTCTTCAACTTCTTCTATCTTCTCACTACTATTGTGATCCCCAAGCCTGAGAAAGACTAATTTCTGTTTAAATTACTCTGCTTACAAGAAGAGTAGAATTCCATGTTTGTCCATCTTCTTCTTCTGATGACAATAATAAGTTTCTAGGAGCACAATGATTAATCTGAAAAATGACAAATCAAAACCCATTTCTGTTAACTAACTAAGAACAAATCAGGGAATGAAGACAGTAAATCTCAAAAATCATGGGTTTTAATTACATACATCATTTATTAAAAATTTCTCTTCGGACTTGGTAGGGGTAAAAAGGAAGTATTTCGAGCATCTTGGCGTATATAGAAACAGGATTAGAAACAAAACCATGCAAGTTAGTTGGTAATAGAGTTTAAAGAATCTAATTAGACCACAGATAATGATTTTTACTCACAAACATAGACATAATCTAATTAAGCTCAGATGAAATAGAAAAAATAAATTAAGGTGCTGAATGAACAACAATGAAGTGATGATAAAGATCATCAAGTTTTTTCCTCTAAATAAAGTAAAATAATTCTCACCTTTTTTTTTTCTTGTGAATTCCCATCTCCAACAACAACAAAAGACAGCAAATCCAGACGAGATAAAAAAGATTATCTAATAAACTTTCTTTTCTCTCTAAACTAAAAATTCATGGTTTATGAGTAATAGAACAGAAATGTACAGATTAGATCTGATTCCGCATAGAGAAAGGAAAAGAGGAAAACCAAAAGGGGAAGAGAAGAGGGAGGTGTGCAGAGAAGAGGGAAGAAGAGAAAGGCACAGGGAGAGAAGTGAAAAAAACTAGGTTTTTTCTTTTTATATACTAGGGTTAGAGATCAACGGCTAAAAACCATCTGAATCCAATGGCTATTATTAATCGGTTTTTTTGGTTCGGTTCTAGGATGGAACCAAAACCGAACCAAGATTAATCGGTTTTTTTTTTCAAAACCGTGCATCACCATTAGATGTTTGGTTCGGCTCGGTTCAGCTTTTTTTGGCTCGGTTCGGTGCGGTTTTGTCGATTTTTCGGTTTTTTGTGCAGCTCTATAGGCAGCCATGTTCCTCATCTTGTTCGGAAAGAAATTTGAGCACATATAATTTTATCCATTCTACGAAGAGAAACAAGATTGAACCCCAACGCGTTGAGGATTTAGTGTTTGTTCATAGTAATCTGTTAGAGAGAATGGACTTATTATGTTTTGTTTTTTGGTCTTGGTGGAAATGGATCTTAGGACCAAGAGGTCACTAAGGAAACTAGCTCATTTTCACTTTTGTGAATGAACCTTTAGTCCCTCATTGAAGAAAACTAAAGATGATTTCTCTCCTTATTACCAAGAAAGTTGCATCTAAGGGAGGGCCTTTAGGGGTTTAGAATATTTTGTGGTTGGGAGAGGACTAAGGCTATGGTATAATTGGTGCAACCATACTTTTTACACACGCGCGGTGCTGCCGTCGTCTGTCCGGTCAGCTCGGGCTCGGGTTCGCGGTTCGGGATGTGGGCGTGGCGCGGCTGCGGATGAGGCCCAACCAAGACTTATCCTTTTGACAAAATTATTTCCTTAAAGAATTTAAAACTAAATTAAATTTTGTTTTAATGTGGGGGGCGTCTGACCCGGCGAGATTTTAGCTGAATTAAAGAGAGAATATACTGACCGTTTTAATTCCGTTTCAAAATTTATGTCCGTGCTTCATGCACGGAATTGATTCTCATTCAATTGCCATTAAAGCTATTCTCTTCTTCTACCTACAAAAGAAAAACGTATTTCTTCATTTCAAATTACTCCAGAAGCAGCTACTATCCTGTCTTCTTTTCCCCTCTTCTTGCTTTGTTTTGCGCACTGCTTGTTTATTTCCCTTCCATATCTATCTTGTTGTTAAGTTCTTGAGGGTGATTTGTATTGTGCTTATACAAGTCATATCGGGCAGTTCTATCCTGGACACATCTCCGCTGTGGGGGTATAGCATCTCTCATTCTTGAGGAGAACCCGCGGACTATTGTGTTAAGGACAATTTGCTGAGCAGGTGGCTCTGTCCATTGTGTGTACATCAATTCAGTTATTTAATTTACCTTAATAACTTATTCTGTTTAGTATTTTCATTGTTGCAGATCCAACAATCTTAACACAATACTCTTCTTTTGTAACAATGGGTAAAAGTGATGTTGACAGACCAGAAAAATTCAGTGGCAAAGATTTTAAAAGATGGCAATCCAAGATTTTGTTCTTTCTAAGTTTCCATATGCTAGATGAATTAGTTCTGAAATCCTTTGATGAGACTTTCAATGATGCTGGAAATGAAAGGGAGTTGAAAAGTTGGGATAGACAGAACTATATGGCAAAAAATCATATTCTGAACTGTTTAATAGATGCACTGTATGATTTTTATAATGCAAAAGATAACTTCTCTGTCTTTGATTTATGGGCTGCCTTAGAGGCAAAATACCAAGCTGAAACTGCTGGAAGTAAGAAATTTTTTGTAGCTAGGTTCCTGGAATACAAAATGTCAAATGACAAATCTGTGGTTGATCAATTCCTTGAACTTCAGCGTATTATCAATAAAATTCTTGTTGAAGGTATAGTGATAGATGAAACGTTTCAAGTGTCTGCTGTGATTGAGAAATTACCATCTTCCTGGTCTGAATACAAACGTAGATTGAGACATGAAACTGGTGAAGTCAGTATGTTGAATTGGGTAAGAATATTCAAGTAGAAGAATTAATGTGCTCCAAGGACAAGAACGTATCTTCTGTAAGGGACATGTCCAACAAGGCTCATATAATTGAACACAAGTCTTCCAATACTGAAAATGGCAACAACAACAAACACAACCCTAAGCCTGGTCATCACAAGAAAGGTATGTTTCAGAAACCCAAATCTAACATTGGTAAAATTAAAGGTGCCTGTTATGTTTGCGGAAAACTCCTGGCCATATGGCAATGCGCTGTAGAAAATGTAAGGACTTTAATAATAAGAAAAACAATGCTAATTTGGTTGAAAACAACAAAACTGAGTTTTCTGGCACGGTGTCTGAAGTCAATTAGGTAACCAATATGAGAGACTGGAGAGTCTGGTGCTACCAAGCATGTCTGTGGAAACAGAGATATGTTAACCTCCTATCAGAAGGTAGGGGAAGGGGAGAAACTCTACATGGATAACTCATCTGCAGCATATGTTGTAGGAAAAGGCAAAGTTGGGCTAAAGCTCACTTCTGGCAAAACTCTCACATTGAATGAAGTTCTTCATGTTCCGGAAATCTGGACAAATCTTGTATCCTATGGTGTTTTAGATGATAAGGGTTTTAAACTTGTTTTTGAATCTGGGAAAGGTATTGTCACTAAGGGTAAGAATTATGTAGGAAAGGGTTATAAGACTGAGAGTCTCTACAAACTGAATGTAACCTCTGATGAAATGAATAAAATTGATTCTTCTTATGTTTGTCTGTCATTGAATGTTTGGCATGGTAGACTTGTACATGTAAACTATAAGTCAATGCATAAACTGGATAGCATAGGATGCATACCCAAATTTAGTTTGGATAATGAACATAAATATGAAGTATCTGTACAATCAAAATATGCTAAAAAACCTTTTAGGAAAAATATTCAGAGAAATTCTAAACCCTTAGAATTAATTCATTCAGACCTAGTTGACATGAAATCAGTTCAAACTAGAGGTGGTAAGAAATGGTTTATCACATTGATAGATGATTGTACGAGGTAATGTCACATATATTTACTTAAAGGCAAGGATGATGCCTTAGAAGCCTTTAAGATGTATAAGCTAGAAGTTGAAAACCAAATGAGTGCTACCATTAAGACTGTTAGATCTGACCGTGGTGGTGAGTATGTAATTCCTATAGGAGATTTTTGCATAGAACACGGCATTATACACGGAGTAACCCCTCCTTATTCACCACAATCTAATGGTGTGGCTGAACGGAAGAACCAAACCCTTAAGGAGATGATGAATGCCATGTTAGTTAGTTCAGGATTACCTGCAAACTTGTGGGGGGAGGCCGTCCTCTCAGCTTGCTATGTCTTGAACATAGTACCCTTTAAAGGGTCAGACAAAACTCAATATGAGTTATGGAAAGGTAGACAACATTCTTATGCATACTTTAAAGTGTGGGGTGTTTGGCTAAGGTTTCCATTCCTCCACCTAAAAGAACCAAGATAAGACCCAAAACTGTTGATTGTGTCTTTATAGGGTATCCTGAACATACTACTGCATATAGATAGATTTTTGTAAGTTCTGAAATTTCTGAAATTGGTGTGAATACAATTATGGAATCTAGGGATGATGTGTTCTTTGAAAATGTTTTTCCATTGAAATCTGATTCTCGTATGATATGTGTTGATCCCCTAGATGTCCCTTCGACTAGTCATACATTACCTTTATAGGAAGATGAATTTGAATCTAAGCCTAGAAGAGGTAAAAGACTTAGAACTGAAAAATATTTTGGGCCAAACTTCATAACATGCTTAGCTGAGACTGATCCACAGACTTATAGAGAAGCCATGACTTCTTCTGAAGCTCCATGGTGGAAAGAATCCACCATTAGTGAAATGGATTCCATTATACAAAATGTTACTTGGGAGATTGTAGATTTACCTCTAGGGTAAACCCATAGGTTGTAAATGGATCTTCAAAAGGAAACGTAAGGTAGATGGAAATGTGGAAAAATACAAAGCTAGATTAGTAGCTAAAGGCTATAAACAGATAGAAGGTGTAGATTTATTTGATACTTATTCACCTGTTACCTCAATTACTTCCAATAGGATGTTAATTGCTATTGCTGCCATTCATAACTTAAAGATACATCAAATGGATATAAAAACAGCTTTTCTAAATGGTGAATTAGATGAAGAAATTTATATGGACCAACCTAAGGGATTTGTAGTGAAAGGTTGTGAAAACAAAGTTTGTAAACTGAAAAAATCTTTGTATGGTTTGAAACAAGCACCTAAACAGTGGCATGAAAAATTTGATCATGTAATGATTTCTAGTGGTTTTAAATCAATGAATCTGATAAGTTTATTTATACTAAACTTGTGAATGATGCCTGTGTGATTGTATGCTAGTATGTTGATGAGATGCTTATATTTGGTACAAACATGGATGTAATTAATTTCACAAAGAACATGCTAATTGAGAACTTTGACATGAAATACTTAGGCCCCGCTGACGTAATCTTAGGGATGAAGATTAGAAGAAATTCTAATGGATATAGTCTTAGTCAATCTCATTATGTTGAATATGTGCTTAAAAAATATAATCAGTTTGATTGTAAACATGCTTGTACTCCGTATGATCCTAGTTGTAGACTCAAAAAGAATAAGGGTAATGGAGTTTCACAATTTGAATACTCACGTGTTATAGGAAGTCTGATGTATTTGATGAATTGTACGAGACCATACATTGCTTATGCTATGAGTAGGTTGAGTAGGTATACCTGTAATCCGGAGAAGGAGCATTGGGATGCACTTATTATAGTGCTGAGGTACTAGAAGTACACTTTGAAATTTTGTTTAAATTATGAGAGATACCCTGCAGTCCTTGAAGGATTTTATAATGCAAAATGGATATTAGACTCAGAGGAGTCTAAGTCTACGAGTGGATATGTTTTCACTCTAGCAGGTGGGTCTGTATCTTGGAAGAGTTCCAAACAAACATGTATAGCTCGATCCACTATAGAATCGGAGCTTATGCATTAGATAAAGCAGGAGAGGAAGCCGCTTGACTAAAATACTTTTTACAAGACATTCATCTCTGGCATAGGCATGTGCCAGCTATATCTATACATTGTGATAGTCAAGATGCAATAGCTAATGCTAAAAACAACAACTATAATGGGAAGTCTATACACATTCGTAGAAGACATATTCCCTGAATAACCAATCTCAACTGGCGTTATTTCTGTTAACTTTATGAGGTCTAAGGAGAATATCGCGGACCCTTTGACGAAAGGTTTGTCCAAGGATATAGTTAGTAATGCATCAAGGGGGATGGGGCTTAAGCTCATTAAATAAACTTGCCATGAAGGATACTCAACCTTGCTGACTGGAGATCCAAAGATCAAGGTTTTGAATGAGACAACTAATTTGTGGTGGGTTAAAGGAAATATTATCAGAGAATTTCATTCTCTGTCCCTTCCTTATGGTGTAGACGTGATAGTGTGACTGCATGTGAAGGATGACTTTTTATTAATTCTTAATGAGTTTTATAGTTTCAATTTAAGATTGGAGTGGGGTGTAGCAGTAAACACTCTTGATAGAACTCACTTATTTGAATGAGGAAGTGGGCCGTTTCCTATGAGAATTGAGCTGATTCTCTAGAGCATTATGAGAAACGGGATACGTCCAGGGCCAAAATGGACACAACGGCACGAACTTGACAACACCTAGATGGATATCACGCGTGGAAGTTATTGATGAACTACACCAAACGATGGCAGTTCAAGACATCGCGTTCACTGTCCATCAAGTAGTTCCAGTAATTTCTCACTAAGAAAAGGTTCAAGACCTTATGGAGGACACCTATTGCCTATAGTGGTATTTCTCGCTTTCTGATTTCTGATTTCATCGGGTTTTCATTCATGTGGGGGATTGTTAGAGAAAGTGAACTTATTATGTTTTGTTTTTTGGTATTGGTGGAAATGGATCTTAGGACCAATGGGTCACTAAGGAAACTAACTCATTTTCACTTTTGTGAATGATCCTTTAGTCCCACATTAGAGAAACTAAGGATGATTCCTCTCTTTATTACAAAGAAAGTTGCATCTAAGGGAGGGCCCTTAGGGGTTTAGACTATTTTGTGGTTGGGAGAGGACTAAGGCTATGGGATAATTGGTGCAACCATACTTTTCACACACGCGCAGTGCTTCGCACCGAAGCACGCGCACCGTCGTCCATCTGGTCGGTCGGGCTCGAGTTACGTTCGCGTTCATGCTTGCGGTTGCGGTTGCGGTTGCGGTTGCGGTTGTGTTTGCGTTTGCGCTTGTGCTTGTGCTTGCGTTCGCGGTTGCGGGTGCGGGTGCGGACGTGGCTGCGGCTGCGGGCCAACCAAGACTTATCCTTTTGACAAAATTATTTCCTTAAATAATTTAAAACTAAATTAAATTTTGTTTTAATGTGGGGGGCGTCTGACGCGGCGAGATTTTAGCTGAATTAAAGAGAGCATAAATTGACCGTTTTAATTCCGTTTCAAAATTTATGTCTGTGCTTCATGCACGGAATTGATTCTCATTCAATTGTCATTCAAGCTATTCTCTTCTTCTACCTACAAAAGAAAAACGAATTTCTTCATTTCAAATTACTCCAGAAGAAGCTGTTATCCTGTCTTCTTTTCCCCTCTTCTTGTTTTGTTTTGCGCACTGCTTGTTTATTTCCTTCCATATCTATCTTGATGTTAAGTTCTTGAGGGTGATTTGTATTGTGCTTATACAAGTCATAACGGACAGTTCTATCCTGGAAACATCTCCGTTGTGGGGGTGCAACATCTCTCATTCTTGAGGAGTACCAGCGGACTATTGTGTTAAGAACAATTTGCTGAGAAGGTGGCTCTGTCTATTGTGTGTGTATCAATTCAGTGATTGCATTAACCTTAACAACTTCTTCTGTTTAGTTTTTTCATTGTTGCAGATCCAACATAATCTTCGTCTCCTTTCACGAAAAAGTGAAAATTATGCAAAAGGAGAAAATAGAATATGGGATATTAGTGGAGATGCATTTGATCCACTTGACAGTGTGGGAGAACTTGAAGTTGCAAATCTTTCACTTGACGAGCCATAACTAGAAGAGGTGCTCTTTGATGAAGACAATATTGATGAGTGATGGGTGAACGAGATGTTAGATATTTTTTATTTTATTTTTAGTATTCCAACGTCCAAATAATGTTAATGAGATTTTTTATTTTAGGTGATTTTTTTTACTAGAACGAATTATTATTATATAAAAATATTTTTAATAAATAAAAGTATCTCACCGTATCTCGTATCCGTATCTCTGTATCCGTATCCCTGTATCAGTATCGGTGCTTCATAGGTTTTATATTCTTTAAATGCTAGCTCTCGATATTGATGGATTTTTCTTCTGATTGTTTTCATCCAATTGAAAATTCTCGTTCCCTTACTGTTTCAAGCAGTGGTTGACACAATATCTTAATTTCAGATGATTCCTTTGTAATAGCCCATTATTGGATGATAATATTAAACAAAGGCAACTTACAAAGTAACCCTCCATCAGAAAGGGAGGAGTATACCGGTGGCTGCTGGTCAGGGTTGTGTTTATTTTCTTTTTGTTAAGACATCAATTGTTTCTTTTATGATAAAAATTTTGGGAGCTGTTGTAAATTAAAAAAACGGAGAAAAAGAAAAAGAAGTAGGAAAAAAAGAATTCTTATTTAATTTGTAAAATAATACTCCTTCCGTTTCAGGAAAAGAGTTACTTTTCCTATTTGCACAATTATTAAGACAAGGATGAAAGAGAATAGTTTTTCTAATTTATTTCCAAATTTACCCTCAAATGAAAAAAATGATGGAAAATGAATAAACTTTTAAAAAAGGGTAATTTTGAAAATTTGTCCTAATAAAAATGAAAGTAACTCTTTTACTGGAACAAAAATTTAAAGAGACAGTAACTCTTTTCCTGAAACGGAGGGAGTATGAAATAAACAAACGGAATTAGTGTAATATGTCCCAACTTAGTGGGCTAAAACATATATACGTCTTTTTTTGGAAATTTGGTAAAATGTCCCACCGTTCTCTTTTTAGCATATCAAATCCGTTAATTTTGTGGGATCCCTAGTTACAATTCGGGATTTAGAGGGTAGTTTGGGAAGATAAATATACGAATATTATACAGATCTGGATAATTCGAATTCGGTCAACGGTTAAAAAATTGGTAGTAATTCGGAACGTTATACGTATGTGTATAATTTTTAAAATATAGGTTTGGGGTTCAAATCCCACTGGTTAAACTTTTCTTAAAAAAACTAATACCCTAAAATCAGTTGGGTTAAAGTACACCGAATCGAGCGGACGAATTATCCGCAAATTATAAGCCCATAAAATCGGTGGAGAAATGGGCTTGAGTAGCAATAACACAGTTGGGCTAAAGTAGCCTGAATCGAACGGACGAATAATTCGAAAAGACCATAAAATATGCGTATCGTGGTCGGAGGTTGAGTAATTCGCCCGTATTAATCGGGACAGAATGATTTGCGAATTATACGCCAAATTGCTAACTAGGATGGGACCAGCTGAAAATTAGGAATTAATGTACACCTGTCCCGAGTGAAGCTAAAATGTTTGAAGTGTCTATTGAGATGAAACCTTAACTAATTTTTGATGGATACATTTCTTCATTTCTGGATTATAGTTGAAAAAATGGTGAGCAATAAAATTGATGCAACATCAAAAAGGTATATCACAAGGAAATCCTAATTTTATTTTTTCGTATTTGTTGCTTTTATTAGTATATTTTGAAAGTGGGGTTTTGAAATTATCATTTTTTATTCACTTTTAAAATTAAGGCCTTTTACTCGACTTAAAACTAGGATGGGACCAGCTGAAAATTAGGAATTAATGTACACCTGTCCCGAGTGAAGCTAAAATGTCTGAAGTGGCCATCGAGCTGAAACCTTAACTAATTTTTGATGGATACATTTCTTCATTTCTGGAATATAGTTGAAAAAATGGTGAGCAATAAAATTGATGCAACATCAAAAAGGTATATTAGAAGGAAACCCTAATTTTACTTTTCCGTATTGTTGTTGCTTTTATTAGCATATTTTGAAAGTGGGGTTTTAAAATTAACATTTTTTATTCGATTTTAAAATTAAGGCCTTTTACTCGATTTAAAACTAGGAGTTTTCTAAATAAGACTCTTCACTCGATTTTAAAATTAGTGTTTTTTTTTGATTTTATGTTTGGATGTTAGTTTTGTTTATATGGATTTTGGATCAGTGGGTGTTAACTGGTTATTGAGATTTAGGACGTAAAGTGCTTGTATGTTTTAGGTGGTGGGATTGGTTTAGAGACAGAAAAAATTAAACAAAATACAGTCGTATAAGAGTTTGTTTTAGGTGGTGGTCACTTCAATTTTATTGATGGGAGTTTCTTTTACCCTATGATTACTAGGTGCTTGCTGGTTCACACATATAAAATTTTCCTTATATGAAAACTACGTTAATTAATTAAAGAGTCTTTCACATTTTTCTCGGTAGCAATTGTATACCTTTGAGTAGAATGTTTAGAACTTTGACAGTGTGTATAATTTTGCTAGGATATGGATTCTATCTAAGATATATGAGAGATCTTTACTAGGACTGCACATGAACCGATCAGAACCGAGGGATCGCACCGGAACCGAGAGAACAGGAATATAATCGAACCGAAACCGAAGAGCTCAGGACAGGTACAGGTTTTAAAAAGCAGAACCGAGCTTAGGCTAGGTACAAGTACCGGTTCTTAGGTCATTCCTGACCAAACCGTACCCAAAAGAACCGACTCCTATAAACCGTCGATGATGATATATCTAATTGATCCCAGCCATCCGAATCTATCTATATAATAGCAAGTTTATTCCATAACCCTAAATCACTTCTTCTCTTCTCTTCAGATCTTCTCCTCTTCTTCTCTTTGTCTCATCTCACCAGCTATCACCACCACCCAAACCAACCTCCATCACCGCTTCACCGCAATTACAATGAAAGAAGTAAGATCTCTATATCACCAGTAAGATTCCAGCAACAACTAGCCCCACCAAAAGCAGTGATAACCACCACCACCTTCGTTTATTTTCATCTTTTTTTTTTCTCTTTAGTTTTTACTGAAGATTGGGTTTTACTGAAACATAATTTTTCATGGGTTTGATCAAGTTTTCAAGAAAGTAATAAATGAAAAAGAGGATTTCGGGTGGGTTTTAAGTGTTCTATTGATGTTTATGAAGTATATAGAGAAGAAAGAGAAGGTGGTGTTTGAGATGTTAAGATGCAGTAATGTTGTTGGTATTGGAGTTGATGGTGGTAGAGATGGATTTAAACAGAGATTAGAAATGGGTTTTGTTTGTGAATGATTTTGTGATGTTAGAAATAACAAACAATTTTTGTTTGAATCAATCACCAGAGCCGCACGTACGGTGTTTGTGAAAATACCCCAATGAATGCCGTGATTATTGTAATGCCATGTCAAGATCTTTTCTTTTCTTATCATGTTTGGATAACTGGTAGTGATAGATTATTAAGTTCCAACTTGTGATAGAGCTAAACAAGTTCAATTATTTGGTTTATAAACTATGGCATGTAACTCTGTATACTTTTATCTAATGGTGTTGTTCAATTAATTTGGTTATACTGGAATCATATTTTGAGTTCACATCTCATGAATGAAGTTAGGATTTTTTTAATTTCAATTGTACCACGGATAGAGATGATCTTGCTTGAGATACATCCATTTTCCCCCAAAATCAAAACATAACCCTAAACACAGGTACAAATCCGGAACCGAACCGAGCTAACAGGTACCGGTTTAAAAATGTACCGAATAAGACAGGTACAAGTACCGGTTTTAAATTTAAGAACCGGCTATAGGTCGGTACAGGTACTCCGTTTTTCTAAGAACCGAGCCGAACCGACTTTTGTGCAGCCCTAATATTTACTGTAAATTAACATGCCATTTTATTTTATGAATCTATAAGTTCTTTAGATTTTTCATCTCCTCGATACAGGGCTATATTATTGTGGTGAACCTTTAAATAAGGTTTGGAATGAAAAATTTATTAGAGACAGAGAAAAAACTTATACGAGGTTTAGATGGAACCCGACAACAATGTTCAATACCTCATGTCCTTATGTGTTTGTTCATTATTTTGTACGCCTATTTTTTGAAGCCTAATTTAATTCACTGGTCAGACTTTTTTTTGCTCCTTTTTATTTCTTCTCTGAATGGGTTACTAAAAATTACAGGGTATATAGGCTCTCAAACTGCTAGCAGTGCTTTCATTCTAGGAACAATTGTTGGTTTTCTATTATATACGCTCATGGTTCTGGCCTCAAAAGCTGAGCTAGTAAGTTGAGATGGTGTTGCTCTTCTTTTTATCAATAAAAAAGATTTTTTTTAGTCCCTCGTATGAAAAAACACAATATGTGATAGATAAGTAATAATGATTTTAATTGAAACTTTCAAATAAAATATGGTTTCAGTTAACACGTGTGACTGGCCATGTTAGTACATTATCAATCTATATGTTGTGATGATCTCATATTCATTAGACACTTTAAAATGACAAGAAGAGTGTATGTGCGTTGAACGTGTATAAGCGCCAGTCTTTCACTTTATCCTTAAAGTTTATTGAAGTTTCGGTGGAAACGGGTATATAAATAAAAATGAAAATAAATATATCAAAAAGTAAAAAATTCGATATTTTTGTTTATGCTTGTTGAGTAGATAATTTCAAGTGTTTTCCGAATATATACAGTTTATCGAAATCCGATATATAGTTCGAAGATGTGACATTTTTAAGATTTCATCTTGATTATTATAAAAATGGCATTTTTTGTAAATATGGAAAAACTAATCCAATGACTGATTTTAAGGAAATCCAACGAATGTAGTCAACCACTCACATAGAAAATTAGTTTTCTATCCAACGACTCAATTTTGAGTTTGGAAAATCTAATGGTTGAATTTCATAGGAAATAAAAATTGGTTAGTATTTTTTATTTTGTGTTGTTCCCAATAAAAGGGGAGAGATATTACAAAGAAAATACAACAGTAACCATCTATTCTATATTATGCTTATAAAACAAGAAGGTTTTCTATTAGACTCAGCGGTTGAGATACATTCCTGCCTTACAACTAGCGACCGTGATCTGCCACCCCCTTTAAGTGTAGTTTTCTAGATTTGATCCAACGGTGTGTCGTATTTAGTACGTATGGTTTATTGCCTTTATTACCTATTTATTCCTTCTCCCGTTTCAGGCCCTTGCTTTAGAACCCTCGTACAGGGGGTTACACTTCCAATAAAAGGGTTTTTCAAGGTTTCAGGGTATCTCAATAGTTGGTTAGGGGGTATCCTATAGCAATAATAAATGTTTACATTACCCTTTGATCTCTCCTTCTCCATTTCAACTCTTCTTCTTTCTATTTTCTTCTCCATCGAAATTCCTCATCAATTAATCGGTGATTTGAAGATGAGTTATCCGACTAAAAGTATATAAGGTAGCATTGATGACAATCAAAATCAATCAAACCAACCTAATCAAGAAATTGAAGAAGAAATCGGTGGTGAAGGCGTTGAAACTCAAGAAGAACACATGGTGTATATGAGGTATGATTCGACAAGAACCCATGTTTTTTTTTCTCCTTTTTGTGATTGATATCTTGTTTGATTGATTGATTCGAAAAAAAAGGTTTCAGAAACTTTTAAAACCCAACCGTAAATTCATGTTTGAAAGAAATTACGGTTAGATTCCCAAACGTAACTGTTTTTTTTTTTCTCACAGTTAGGATTTTTCTATTTCTAACCCTAAATTTACAAAATGAAGATGAAGATGACATTTTACGGTTGGATTTTTCAAACGCAAGTGTTTTACGTTTAGATTCGATTTTCAATTTCCAACCGTAAATTTTACTGATAGCTAAAAATTGTTTGATTTTTTACGTTTGGTTTTTTTAACCATAATTTTATTTTACAGTTAGGTTCAAAAGTTATTTTCCAACCGTAAAATTCTATGGATGTTCAAATTTTTTAGAGGATTTTTTACGTTTGGGTTTTTCGAACCGTAAAATGTTTTACGTCAGGTTTTGAAGTCAAAACCCAACTGTAAATTGATTTACGGCTGGGTTCGATAGGTCTAACCCAATTGTAGAAATGCTACAATAGGGTTTTTCCCATTTTTAAACTAGTTAGATGTTCATCGAACCCTAATCGTAAATATGTTTTACGGTTGGGTTCGAGATGAAAACCCAACCGTAAACTTGCCTGAATCACAAAAAAAATCTTTTTTTTCACGTATTTTAAATAATTTTAAACAAGAAAAAGACCAAAAGTTTAAGTTAGAGGTATACATGACTACTCTCGGACAATGAATCTTCACTTTGAGGGCTTGTTTCTTTATTTGGTAGAGTGAATTAAAATCTAGGGTTTCTCAAAAATCTCATAAAAGTTCCCTATTTTTTTTTCTTTTTTTTCTTCCCACCAAAAATACATATATAAAAATTGATTTGATTTCATTAAATATAAAATTATTTCATTAACCTAATCTACTAATTAATTATATTAATTAAGTATAATACTATTTTATTAAATAAAATTAGATTAATTATTAGTAACTAAATAAGGATAATTTAGTTATTATAAAAATATAATGTATATGATTTTTTTAAATTGGATAAGCAATACCATTATTTTATCTTCATATGAAAAACCCTTCTATAAATCTATAAGCCCCTGTGGGTTCTTGCTTTATGTTTTCGTTTCTCTTTCGTTACTCTCCCAATCTCTCGATCAGTCGAAGTTTGGTGATAAACCCTAACCACGAACGACTTCTCCATTTCCCTCTATTCTATCAGAAGAATCGAGAGAAACATCAACATTATTTCGACCAGTTCAACAAGTAGGTTTTTCCATTTCCTTTTTTTTTTTTTTTTCTTTTGGCAAGTTGGTATTTGTTTTCCTGCTTTTCACAAATCGATTGTAATTCTGAAATCTCTTTTAGCTCTAAAATTCGATTTCTCAGAACGTTAATTCAAGCATAAATATATCTTATATTCTCCTCCTTCTATTCACACCATTAGAAAATTAGGGTTTGAGTTCCCTTCTCTGGATCGCAAAAGAAAAATAGCAAATCAGACTTCCAGTTTGAATTTGGGTTTATTGATTTCAGGTATTGGTCATTTGGTTTTATTTTGAGCTAGGGTTAACTTTTTTTTCGGTGGTTTGATTTTGGTTATATGTTAGGATCAGATATTGAAAGTAGAGAATCCTAATATAAACCATGATCAATTGATCGGAGATCAACCACCTATATCCTTTGAGTTGGGATTAGCCACCAAAATTAAGAAAACTTAAGATAATATATTAAGGTTCGATAAATACCTAGTTCTGTAGATGAGTATATATAGGTTGCTGACTTCTAAAAATAACAGACTCTAAATAAGGGAAAACACTTAACTTAAGAAACTACAAATAACTAAATAAAGGAACTGGTAATAATGGAAAGTAGGAGTAATTCAGTATTGTGGTGTCAGTATCCCAACATCCCACCCTCCTTCGAAAAAGGCTTGTCCTCAAGCCTCAAAATCTGGAAAGCGAAGAACGAATTCATCGACATCCTCCCAAGTAGCTTCTTCCTCGGAATGATCCTTCCACTTGACAAGACATTGTGTGCCTGCACGAAGGCCCTTTTTGAACATTCTACGATCTAAAATAGCCTATGGTTCCCATTTAAAATGGTCCAGGCTTGCATCAACATCAACAGTAGACCCCAGTTTCTGCTTTAAGGAGGAAACATGAAATACCGGGTGAATGCGACTTGTAGACGGTAGTTCCAACCTATAAGCAACCGTTCCAATCCTCTCAATAATACGAAAAGGTCCATAAAAACAAGGGGAAAGCTTAGAAAAGGACTGACTGGATTTAGTGGTCTGACGATACGGTTGCAAACGAAGAAAAACTCAATCATTTATTGCAAAACTCCGCTCTGTCCGATGAGCATCAGTATAAGTCTTAATTCGAGCTTGAGCATCTTGTAGATGGGTTTTCAGTTTGTAGAGTGCGATCCCGAGCTCGTAAGCTAACATCAACAACGTGAACAAGTGTAGAACCTGGAAGGTAAGCTGAGATTGCTGGTGGAGGTCGACTATATACATCTTCAAAATGAGTCATTTTGATTGCCAAGTGATAAGTTTTGTTATACCACCATTCCCATCATGGTAACCATTTAGACCAAGTGTGAGGTTTCATTCCAGCAAAACAACGAAGATGACACTCTAAAGTTCTGTTGGTGACCTCCGTTTTCCCATCCGTTTGAGGGTGATAGGCAGAGCTTCGACACAATTGAGTATCTTGTAAAGAGAAATAAGTTTCCAAAAAGTTACTCAAAAATAGAGGATCGCGTTCACTTACTACAGTGCGCGGCATACCATGAAGATGTACAACATCGCGAATACATACCTCAGCAACAGTAGCAGCAGAATAGGAATGTGAAAAAGCAATGGAATTAGCATACTTTGATAAGCGATATACGAAGACTAGTATGGAGGTTTGACGATTGGAGGTTGGTAACCCATCAATAAAATCCATCGAAATATCCGGAAATAGGTAAAGGCTGAAGAAGTCTTGGAGGAGCAGTAGCTTTGGATTTATTGCGTTGACAAATGTCGCATTGAGCAATGTAGGCTTTAATCGAATGTTTCATACCCTTCCAATAAAAATTTCGTTGAAGACACTTATAAGGACGGGGAAACCCAGAATGGCTACCAAGAGGAGTTGCATGAAACTCATGAAGAAGTTTAGCATACCCTGTAGAACTAGGAACAACCACGACATGCCCTTTATAACGGAAAATACCATCAATATAAGAATACTTTGTTTACAGTTTGGGTTACGACGTAACTCTTCAATAAGAACGCTGAATTCATTGTCTTGATGGCATTCTCGAACAATGTCATCTATACCAGCAAATATTGGGGCAGTAATAGCCAAGGAATGAAGATCAGAAATACGAGATAAGGCATCTGCAACCTTATTTTCAGCAGCACATCGATAAATAATCTCATAATCATAACCCAAAAGTTTTGATAACCATTTTTGTTGTTCAACTGAAGACAATTTTTGTTCTAAAAATATTTAAGACTACGATGATCTGTGTAAATTTTAAAATGCCGACCGAGCAAGTAAGGTCGCTATTTTTGAACTGTGGAAACAATGTCAAGCATTTCTTTGTCGTGAACTGAAAGATTTAGATTTTTACCTGATATAGGCTTTGCTAAAATAAGCAATGGGCCTGCTAGATTGCATCAAAATAGCTCCTAATCTGTTACCAGAAGCATCACATTCTAAATACAATTCTTTGGAAAAATACAGAAGTGCTAATACAGGAGTAGTTGTTAAGGTTAATTTCAGCTGTTTGAATGCTTCTGTAGCCAAATCTGTCCAAGCAAATGCATTTTGTTTTAATAGATGAGTAAGTGGAGCACTTATTTTCCCGTAATCTTTGACAAAATTACGGTAGTAACCTGTTAAACCCAAAAACCCTCGGAGATCTTTAATCGAAGAAGGAATAGGCCAGTTGACGACGCTAGAGATCTTGTCATTCTCAATGGAAGCACCATCAGCGGAAACTATGTGCCCAAGATAACCTATGGATGACTTTGCGAAATCACACTTGCACCCTTTCAAGAACAATCGGTTGTCACGTAATACAGTAAAAACAATTTCTAAATGTTTAATATGTTCAGAAAGAGAACTACTGTATACTAAGATGTTAACAAATAAAACAAGGACAAACTTGCGAAGGAATGGCCTGAAGAGATCATTCATTAAACTTTGAAATGTTGCAGGAGCATTAGAGAGACCAAACGGCATTATCAGAAATTAGTAATGGCCATCATGTGTCCGAAATGCTGTTTTATGAATATCTTGCTCGTAAAGACGTATTTGATGATACCCAGAACGCATATCCATTTTGGAAAATATTGTTGCACTATGCAACTCATCAAGTAATTCATCTACCATAGGGATGGAGAATCCATCCTTCATAGTGACTTTGTTTAATGCTCAGTAATCGACACATTTCTTATGTACTAATAACACCGGTGAAGAATAAGGGCTAGAGCTTGGACGAATCAGACCTGCATCTTTCAATTCTAAAACAATCTTCTCAATTTCCTCCTTCTGGAAATGTGGGTACCTGTAGGGTCTGACATTCACCGGGGCTGGCAGCCTTTGGAACCAATAGAATTCGATGATCGTGGTAGCGCATAAGTGGTAAGGACGTAGGAGAACAAAATATATCAGAAAAACGCAATACCAAATCTCTAATCTCAGAAGATTCCTTTGAAATGGTTGATGAAACCTTGTCAGCAATTGATGATAAGTGCAACATGATATCTTGTTGCTCGCGACTTATTAATCGTTGCATAAATACAATATCCAAGAGAATCACTGTTGGTGAATTATCACCTGTTAACAAATACTCACAACCCGAAGAATGAAATTTCATATGCAACTTGGTGAAGTCCCAATTAATATCATCAAACGTCTGTAACCATTGCACACCTAGTACCGCATTACAAACACTAATTGCTAAGAGATAAAAATTAGTAGAAAATTGAAATCTTTGTAACTGAATTGGTATATTAGCACACGACCCTCGAGTTTCAAGAAATCCACCATCTCCTATCATAACTCGCATAGAGGCATCATTAGATAGATTAGAGTACCCGCATTGTTTGGCAACCGTAGGGTGTAGAAAATTATGAGTAGAAACTCAATCTATATATGAGAACCGTAATTGACCGCCCCTTTATATATCCAGTAATATGCATTGTTTTTGGAAACGGAGAGCCCATGAGAGCATGGAGCGAAATTTCAGGTGATGTCTCAACCACTTTATCTTGTTCGGTTGGGACCTCTTTGTCATCACCACCACAATAATCTAGGTCGAGCTCGGTAATGGTAACACCTGAAGCACCTTTCAAGTACAACAAACGAGACTTCACACAAACATGGCCAGGCTTATATAACTCGTCGCAATTGAAACAAAGGCCTTTCTCCCGTCAATCCTTTTGTTCAATCTGTGATAAGCACTTAACCCCCAGAGGTAAGCTATTCTTTTGAGAGTTTGGAGGGGTTACAGTTGCTAACGACTTCGGGTGAGCAGAACGAAACGATGGTTTCGCTACGAAAGAAACTACAGCGGTAGATAGCATCCTCCTGTCGTAATGCCATGTCAAATGCATCTGAAAGGGTTTTCGGTAGAAATAAACGAACAGCAGTACCAATATCGGTGTGAAGGGCAGAAATAAAGATACTAACTAGATGTTCTTTGGGTATACCAATCAGAAAATTCAGTTATTTTTCAAACTCGGTGATAAGGTCAGGACATTACCGCTTTGCGACAACTTGGATAAAGAACTGCATGGATCAATATGCTTGCGAGACCCGAATCGAGAACGAAGTTTACAAGAGAATTACTGCCATGTTGGTGCTTCAAGAGAGTCTTTGACCCATCGATACAAGAGTTTGCATCACTTTTAAAATGGACAACTACTAAGGGTATTTTTTGAGCCTCTAATACACCATAGAGATTGTAGTATTGTTCAGCTGAAAAATCCAGCCTTCCGGATCATCTCCATCAAAAGTAGGAAACTTCCGATTAATTGTTCCAGCTTTAATGGCAAAGCCAGCTCCAGTAGCACCACCATTGATGAATCCAGCTCCAGTACTATCACCATTGTGTACGTGATTGTTTGCATGAGGTAGTCCTGACTCAAGAAGAATAGTTGCAAGATTGGTGGCAATGCTCTTTCCAAAAGTTTCCATATCACGCTTATTCGATTCCTGGAACTTTGTTAACATGGTTTCAAATTTTGTATTGGCAGTGATGCGATCTTGCTTCATCTCGGGAATCACTGTATCTAATTTGTCAGTTATCCCTTGGATGTGCTTACTTAGTTCTTGAACCGTCATGCTGAGAATCGAAGAAAAGAATTTTTGCTGATAATTATGAATTAAGATCTAACCTGCTCTGGAACAGATGTTAGGATCCAATACTGAAAGTAGAAAATCCTAATATAAACCTTGATCAATTGATTGGAGATCAACCACCTAAATCCTTTGAGTTGGGGATTAGCCACCAAAATTAAGTAAACTTAATATAATTAGATTAAGGTTCGATAAATACATAGTTCTGTAGATGAGTATATATAGGTTACTGATTTCAAAAATAACAGACCCTAAATAAAGCAAAACACTTAACTTAAGAAACTACAGATAACTAAATAAAGGAACTGGTAATAATGGAAAGTAGGGGTAATTCAGTATTGTGATGTCAGTATCCCAACATTATGCTTTCCTCTTCCGTTTCTTCCGTTTGGAATTCAACCTCTTGGAGCAGGAAGCCACTGCTTTAAGACACTGCTCATCCATCTCTTCACTGGACTTCGGATTTGAATTTGGAGTAGTATTTACATTACTATTAACTTTATTTGTTTCTTCTTCGTGGTTGAAACTCGCACATATTTTTTAAGGAACCAATATCAGAGTTCTCTTCTTCATCGGACCTTGGATTTGAATTTGAAGTTCTTACATTACCATTAACTTTAGTTATTTCTTGCTGGGTTTTGATTGTTCGTTAGTTAACTCAATGATTTTTTTTGTCTAAAATTTTAGGTTTACATAAAAAAAATTCAATGGATTCTATTCAGAGTTTTTTAATTTTTGTCTCTTTTGCTGTTTTTGGTGCAATTTGCAGGAAAAATGGAGATTTCTTAACAGTACTCAAAGCTTTTGATGCTTCTTTTTTCTATAGTAAGGAAAGAAGAATAAAGAAGCCTAATACTTTTGATTATAACCCTATGTGTGTTTTTTCTCTCTCCATCGGTAGTTGCGTTCTTTGTAGCCCCGACTCCGATATTCTAATTTCAATTTGTTCTAAACTTTTGATGCTTCTTTATCTTTGTGAATTTGAGGGCGACCCAAAACTAATTAAGGGCGACTAATAAAATAAAATAAAGTTATTTTGAAATAATTTCAATACATCTCTTATCCATATAATTTCTATAATGGCTAATCTACTCTTGCTTAATTAATATTAATTTTGATTAATTAATTAATTAATTTGGTTAAAGTTAGTATTTAGAAAATTATTTGAGTTAGTTTTGGAATAGAAATCAAGAGTGTTTTAGATTGATTTTTTGAGTTATAGTTTTGTACAATCGGTAGGCTCGTGATTTTTATTCCTACCGATTGTACAATCGGTAGTTTAATGGAATACTTAAACTACCGATTATAGGTGTGGCCCAAATTGAATTTCTCAAAACTTCCAAAATTTTGAACTCTTCATCTTTCTCAATCGGTAGGCATTGAAAATTTATATCGACGTTGTAAACATATAATCAATTAAAAATTAAAATTTTAAACTTTGTAATCGGTAGTTTAAAGATCAATTTTATCTACCGATTAAAATGGTTTTGTTGTCCAGAAGTTTTCTTGCCACAATCGGTAGTTAGTGAACATGAATAACTACCGATTATGGATAATCGGTAGCACGTGAATTTAATAACTACCGATTGTATGTAATCGGTAGTTTAGAAACATTATTATCTACCGATTATGCCGATTTTACTTAACATCTAACTTCGTAATACTATTTCAACATCTGGAGAAAAACTTGTTTAAATAAACTTACTACATATTGTTCATTAAACTTGTTCAAAAAAACTAAAAACATCCGAAACAAAACACATTATAGAAATTGAAAGTGATCAATCTCATTGATCTCATGAAATTCTTCCACTCCTTGTTACTCTCGACTTGGTTCTAGTTTCAACCCGCTTCTTCTTCTTCTCGTTCCCCTTAGGATCAGCCTGAAGTGGACCTATGTACTCTCCAGCTTCATTGTAGTATGGGTTTATGCCTAACAAGTCTTTCTCCTCTAAAAAGAGTCGAGGATCCAAAACATAGATATATGCCTCGGAATCGGTTGACGAATTGATTTCAATGGTTTTGAACTCCTCTATCACCATCTTTTCCTTTCCCTTCTTTGATTGTTTAGGTAAAGATTTTGGAGAAATTTTCAATGGAGAATGAGAGTAAAGGGAGTAGAAGAATCGGTAGAGGAAAATAGATGGAAAAGGTGGTTGTTTTAGTTGAGAATAGGTTGAGCCATTAATCTATACGGTTATTTCTTCGAAGTTGGAGAGTTAAAATGTATTGGAGGTGCATAAATGAGAAGATCTCACCCTCCTTATATAGATTAGAGTCTTAACGGCTCTTCTTTAAAAAAAAAATCCGTTGAGGCCTGGTGTAACAAGAGTGTACATAAAATATGTACACTAAGTTCGAACTAATATTAACAATCGGAAGTTTTGGGTACACTATTATCTACCGATTATGTTAATCGGTAGTTTAAGAAATTCTTAAACTACCGATTCTAATAAGTAGCCCCAAATTGAAATTCAATTTTTTTTTTTTTAAATATAATAAATCATTTCATTGAATCGAAAAGGCATACATCCCGTAACATTAAAGGAAATAAAATGTAATAAATCATTAGATTACACTTAAACCCTTAAGCAAACCTATTATCAAACCTTCAACGGGTCGTATGACGCCCGGGACGACGTTCTTCACATCTTAGGAGAATAATCAACACAAAAGGGTTGTATTCTTCCATCACCCTTAGGATCTCGAAATGAGGTTGGTACCTGAAATCTGAACCTTTCCATCTTCTCCATTCCTCCAGAGATCTGGCAACAACTTCATCATCAGTTTCATTCCTAATTCTTCTTTCATTCACCTTAGCGGTTAAAGTAGAAAATTCTAGTACTGCCCTTGTTATTTCCATATATCGACAAAAAAGGCCTGCTCTGTTCTGGTTATTGGGGTTACCGGTTTCATTACAAAAGTTAGCATGAATATGTTCTAACCATTCCATGCTCATTGAACCATTCATCCGACGTTCATGACCCCTTGCTGGATAATGTTATACTAGTTTCGACATAGGGATAAATCTTCCTCTACGGTAAAATTATCTGCATTAAGCCTAAAATTTTCGTAAGCCATAATTATGAAAACGAGAGATTATAAATTTTCTATGAAATATAAAAGCTGTGGATTTGAAATGGGAATGAGAGATATATATTCATTTATTTATAGGTGTATCAGAATACAAATTATAGCCGTTGATCAATGGTAACAAAACGGTAACAAAAATGGAATTCGAAATTTTTTAAAAATTTGAACATTTTGTACAACCACGATCGATAGTTTAAGAATTTCTTAAACTACCGATTATAATAAGTAGCCCCAAATTGGAATTCGAATTATTTTAAAAAATTTCAACATTTTCTACAAGCACAATTGGTAGTTTAAGAAATTCTTAAACTACCGATTATAATAAGTAGCCCCAAATTGGAATTCAAATTTTTTTAAAAAATTTGAACATTTTCTACAACCACAATCGGTAGTTTAAGAAATTCTTAAACTACCGATTATAATAGGTAGCCCCAAATTGGAATCAAATTTTTTAAAAAATTTTGAACATTTTCTACAAACACAATCGGTAGTTTAAGAAATTCTTAAACTACCGATTATGATAAGTAACCCCAAATTGGAATTCGATTTTTTTTTTTTAAAAATTTCAACATTTTGTACAACCACAATCGTTAGTTTAAGAAATTGTTAAATTAACGATTATAATAAGTAGCCCCAAATTGAAAATCGAATTATTTAAAAAAAAATTAAACATTTTCTACAACCACAATCGGTAGTTTAAGAAATTCTTAAACTACCGATTATGATAAGTAGCCCCAAATTGGAATTCGAATTTTTTTAAAAAATTTGAACATTTTGTACAACCACAATCGGTAGTTTAAGAAATTCTTAAACTACCGATTATAATAAGTAGGCCCAACTTGGAATTCGAATTTTTTTTAAAAATTTGAACATTTTCTACAACCACAATCGGTAGTTTAAGAAATTCTTAAACTACCGATTATAATAGGTAGCCCCAAATTGGAAATCATTTTTTTTTATAAATTTGAACATTTTCTACAAACACAATCGGTAGTTTAAGAAATTCTTAAACTACCGATTATGATAAGTAGCCCCAAATTGGAAATCGATTTTTTTTTTAAAATTTGAACATTTTCTACAAACAAAATCGGTAGTTTAAGAAATTCTTAAACTACCGATTATCATACAAAAAGTGGTCAGGAACAGACAGTTCCTAAGGTAAATGCAATCGGTAGATATTTAACTACCGATTGTATTACGCTTACACAATCGGTAATTTTTTATCTACCGATTGTTGCTGAATATACACAATCGGTAGTTTGTTCAAACCCGTTAACTACCGATTATAATGTAAAATTTGAAGAAAATAACTTGTTAAAATATTTCGATTGCAAATCAATTGATAACTCAAAAAAAGAACATAAAATCCTTTCAAATGTTATACATTAAAACCAGTAATGTTAAACACTATAGTAATATCCATCAAGTTAACAACCACAATCTAATTTCTAAGTCTTTTGGTTTTGGTACGAGGAGCACGAGCAACAGGGGCATTAGCTTCAGGGACATTTGCTTTAGGAGCAACACTCGTTTATCCGCGAGATCTTTTTTACTGTGCTTTAATGTTAGCCTCTTCGACCGATTTGCAGATTTCTCTCCAAACTTGATAGCATAGTCTTCATTATCGATGTTGTCAATGAGGTCTTTATGCTCACTCGTTGGAGGCACTCCTGCATTGATGCACCCAACTATCTTGTTCGATAAAAATGCAATCCTTTTTTTTTTTTCTGTTTTAGACAATAACAATCAAACGATTATTATATATAATATTGACCCGTAATACTAAAATCAAAAGGAAATAACATTACGTACCAGCCTTTCATTGCCCGAGGGTTTGTCTTTGATGATGCACCTATATTCGAGCACCCTGGTGCTCTTTCCTTTATCTTCACGGATCACGTGAAGATGAGAATGCTCCCGGTACCATACCATATAGCCAGGATCTGCTTCATCAGCTTGGGTGACAGGTCTCCCCTGGTTGATCATAGATTGCATCCTGTTGTCCCAATGTTCAACCGATGGGTTACCAGAGTAAACAATTATGATCGAGTCCTTACCACAAACACAATTCTCCACGTCCAGCTCGAACCTGCCCCTGAAACGAATCTAAGGTTTTTCTTGGACAAAACCTAGTTGACGCATCACCCTTGTGGCATTGTACATTACATATCCAGTTGGATGCAACAAGGGTCCATAGTAGAACGCAACTCATACCTTCGGGTTATATGACCATTAGCTAGGTCTTCCCTGTAAGGATCAAAGCATACATCTTTGGATGCCATGGAGTCTAGTTTCCTCCTCAAAGTAATCAACTCCTGCTCCTTGATCCTTGAATGGTTGCCCGAAAAGATGTATTTTGTGCCTCGGGTTGTGCCTTTCTCCGATACCGGATTCTCTCTGGCCAACTCGAGGGACGGGAAGTGATCATAGATCCATGTCTAGTGTACATATCAAACCAAGTATGAGAAAATTAATTCTTAAAAGAGAAAAAAATAAATAACAATTAAACCATCAATGAAGTTACCAAAATACCTAGAGTAAGCTCACGTTCCCGGCTATTTGGCTAGTCTGCTCCCGGGATGCCTTTCTCATCTCTTCCATCAAGAACGCAAGAGATGCAGTGCCCCACAAATAGTCTTGAACTTTGTGGAGGAGATGCAAAAGTTGTAAAAGGTTGGCCTCCACCCGGTTTCCACTAGCGTTGGGGAAAATCACACATCCCAAAACACAAAGCAGATATGCTGTGGCTGCCTCTGAACATATTCATCAGTGCCTCTGAACATATTCATCAGTGCCACCATGCTGAATTTCCTGGTTTTGTATTTAGCGCACCGGCTAAACTCTTCATCGGAGGTCGCTCGGTCCCAACAAAAGCACCTCTGAGTGTAAACATAAAGCTGGTCCCAGCTTAACTGCTTCACATAGTCAAACTTCACCGCCGTACCATGGTCGGTGAGAGCTAGAATCTGCAGCACATCTTCGGGTGTGATGGCCATCTCTCCCCACGACATGTGGAAAGTATCGGTCTCAGGATAATACCTCTCCATGAATGCCGATATCGACACCCGGTCGTGAGGTAACATGGAGTTTTCGGCGGTCGTAGATAGCCCCGATTGCAGTATAATTTCCTTGAACCGTTGACACTCACCTTCTAACGGCCGATCGTTCATATTTGTGGGTGCGGACGTAGGTTTGAGTAGACGGACCGCATTAGAATGGTCCTAATATACACGACAATTAAAGAACAAATAGAATAAAAGTTAACACTTCTACGAATAAAAAGAATAAAAAGACCATATGTTAAGAATGAAGTTTTATAATTATTACCCCAGTAGAGTAGATTTCTTTGGCCCAAGAATCCTTGTACCCAAATAATAGATCTCCTCCATCGACACCCGGTCGTGAGGTAACATGGAGTTTTCGGCGGTCGTAGATAGCCCCTATTGCAGTATAAATTCCTTGAACCGTTGACACTCACCTTCTAACGGCCAATCGTTCATATTTGTTGGTGCGGACGTAGGTTTGAGTAGACGGACCGCATTAAAATGGTCCTAATATACACGACAAATTAAAAAACAAATAGAATAAAAGTTAACACTTCTACGAATAAAAAAAATAAAAAGACAATATGTTAAGAATGATGTTTTATAATTATTACCTCAGTAGAGTAGATTTCTTTGGCCCAAGAATCCTTGTACCCAAATAATAGATCTCCTCCATCTTTTGGGAGGCCAGGGATTTGACCTTGTTGTAGACCCTTCATCTTCAAAGAGTCGGGGACCTTGTGTCCTCCTTTCTTCCTAGCTTGCTTCTTTGTAGCATTTTCTTTTTCTTGTGTACCACTTGGTCCACCTTCTTCGAAGTATCTATCTTGTGGAGCAATTGGTCCTCCTTCTTCTTCGTTTGTACTTCTTGGAACGCTTGGTTGACTTCCTTCGGTTATAACAATTCCCCTAGTGCTCGTTTGTCGTCTTGCACTAGCGGTAACCTTCTTACCAACTTCACGACGAGGCCCCGATAGAATTGTATCGTTTCCTTGCTTAGAACGCCTTTCCCTTCTTTGATACAAGATAAAAAAAAATTATTTCAGTACATAATCGGTAGACAAAGTACATTGAACTCAACATATTGTTAACAATCGGTAGGAAAAAAACAACGTAACTACCGATTGTATACAATCGGTAGTAAAAAAAACTACTTAACTACCGATTGTGCACAATCGGTAGCTCGGGCTCTACATTATCTATCGATTGTTAACAAAAAAAAATGGAACACAAAAGTCTATGGAAAATGTACAATCGGTAGTTACATAAAAAATTTAACTACCGATTATCACTAAAATTGGATCCAGTAAAACAATCGGTAGTTTATGTCTAAATCTAACTACCGATTGTGATCAATGTTTTTGAGGATCACTAACTAGCACAATCGGAAGTTTAACCCTAAACGAAACTACCGATTATCACTACATTTGCATCTAGTAATACAATCGGTAGTTTATGTCTAAATATAACTACCGATTGTGAAGAATGTTTTTGAGGATCACTAACTTTCAAAATCGGTAGTTTAACCCTATATAAAACTACCGATTATCACTACATTTGCATCCAGTAATACAAACTGTAGTTTATAACCTAAACATAACTACCGATTGTGCATGATTTTCATGAGCAATGAAGAACACTAGCACAATCGGTAGTTTAATACAACCACGAAACTACCGATTTTGCAATCTAACCTAAAACCCTTGATATTCTAGTGACTAATTCATGAGATTCAATCAATATAAACACAAAATATGGCAAACCCCTTACCTTATTAGATCCATCAAGTGCTCGAGAGGCTGATTGTCGGAATCGGTCTCCGTTTCTAGCTCAACCTCTTCGCGTTCTTCGTATTGTTCTTCAACAATCTCTCGATCTCTTATTCTTGTGGTAAAATCCGCCCACTTTGTATTAGGAGGTTGATGATTTGTTTACTTTTGTCGAACCATCTTTAGATTGTAGTAACGACGATTAATTGGTTTACGATTAATCGGTTGAAGATGAATTCGATTGTACCACAATCAGTAGTTTGAAAAAATGGAAGAAGGAGAGAAAACAAAATTTCAAAATCGGTAGTTTGAGAGGAACTGGAGCGAAATAGGTTTACGTTTATTTTTTATTAGTGAAAGGTTTTTTGGTAATTATTTGATTAGTGAAAGGGTATTTTAGTATTTTTACATACCCCTAGGTCACCCCTTAGCCATATCCATAGGATTGATTTAAAAAAGTCACCCCTAATTAGTTTTTGGTCACCCTCAAATTCGCGAGGTTCTTTATTATGTAGTTTCCCTATGCTTCTTTATCATTGTGACTTTGTCTTAGATTGAACAATACCGTGAAGAAGATCTTGCATATGGCTCTCCGGTCGATTGATGAAATCCCTTGGTGCAGATACAGGTACCCCAGTCACACCCACATTTTTAATAATTTTACTAAACTAAAATCATTGAAAGTGAAAACCATGATGTACCAAAGATAGTATTATACCATGTTGTGCGTAATTTCGACATTAACTATTAGATGAGAGCATTTTAATGAAATCCGAAAATTGACAGAGATTTTAACCCTAATGTTTTGTCATACTTATAGTTCATTTTCCTGTGATTTCATGAGGAAATGCAAGAATACCCAAAAGCCTGACTTTATTCATGAGATGATTGTGTTACAAACTATAGTATCCTATTTATCATATTCAACTTATTCTTAAAATCCATGTCATGTTTAGTTTGAACATAGAATTTCTTTCATTTAACAATTTTAAATCTGTTTATAAAAAAGTTTCCATAAATAAAGGCAGAATTGATGGTTGCTTGCTGATATTACTGTATGTTACTTGCTGCAAGATGAAGCAATCTATCGGAAGTTTAAGTACTTGACCGCATAAGCTTAAATATAGAAGTATGGTATATATTTCTAAGTAAATCTATTTACATCATTGTTTAATGATATACAAGCTTTCTTTTCAGTTATTGGAAACAATGTCTTTTGACCAGTTTGATACCTAAACGATCGGAAGAACAAATCCAATTCATCCAGAATGTGTTACGTTGTGCATGGTAACTCCAACATCTCACTGATGGGTTTAGTAATGTGTTTTGATACTTACGGGCTACTCTTTTGGTCTGATGGCTTCCATATGGTATTCAATGTCTTGCTACAGTCAAGCACTTGCCAATAGACCAAAAGAATAGACTCACTGAAATGATACACAACATTCTATGAGCATCCACGGTCACTGAAATTTATATGTTATATAATAGACTCAACCTTACCTTCAATGGTGGTACTGTAGACTCTTCCTTCTCTTCAGTGTTGGTGTTGTACAAACTCTTCCTTTCCTTCTATTTGATTATGCAGTTCTTCCTTTTGTATTGTTGTACAGTTTTTGCTTCTTCCTTATTTCTTTATTTTTATTTTTGATATGCAGGTTAAATGCGATGAACGAGTTATTCAACAGGATTGATATGCAGTTTGAGTTTGATATCAAGTTTGCATACCTGATATGTGGCAGTCAATTCTGCACCCATTATCTTCTAATAAATTAGTAGTTCTGGAAAGAACTCTGATGATTTTTCCACTACAAATGAGTGCAACATCAATGTCTGAAGTTTACATGTGTAACTCAATCAAACATGGTAATAAGCTCACCTCCTTCAGTGTGGTCCAAGTTTTTAATTACAACTTTTTTTTTATCTTCCTCAATATTCTATAATATTTTATTCATTTTGTTTCATTTCATATATTTTTTACAAGATATTGATCGAAGATAAAAAACTATTAAACATTGTCTTACGCTCAAGGTTCGAGTGAAGGTATGTCAACTGATAAGTTGTTATACAGTTGAATGGAAATATCTCTTTTGGTATTCACTTCACTTGCATCACTATAATCCACAAACATCTAAACCGTTATGGAGTTGAATTTTGAACAACGATGACAAGCTACGACACTGCATTTACCAATTCTATTGATATCCACCTAAGCCCCAAGTAAGAACTTGAAAACTTTACATGTTTTATCTTCTTTTTCTTTTTTTTAATATAAGTTGTGTTCTTAAGAATCATGATGGGAAAGAGTATGTTTGTTCAATAGGTAAAATTGTTTACTTAATTTTCTTTGAAGTTTTATTTGTCTTTTATCTCAGTATTGTTTATTGTGTTAGTATAGCTGTGTAGGACTCCTCGACCATAGAACATTTTATGTAGATCCACATGAAGATGATTCAAGAGGTAACTTGGATCTTTGTATTCAAGTAAAACTCTGTTGTGTTCAGTTTTAAAATAAAGAAAACTTAAGTTTGAAGACCTTAAAGGTGTGATAGATTCAATGCATGTTTAGGAGGATATAGACATCCTATTAGTCCAGATTGGTCGCCATTTATATGTTAGTGTTTTTTTAGAGGCGGTAAGATTTGATGACTCCATCTGATGGTGTGGTTACAACCTATGTTGTAAAAGGCACCGCCTAGGCGCCAACGTGGCCTTTTTCCCAACTTGACGCCATGTAGTGGTTAAAAAGATTCCACTTTTAAAAGGGGCGCCCCGGCAATGCCTTTCTGGACGCCCCCAGGCCAAGGCGTCAGTCATAAAGACGCCCAAAGTGGTATCTTTTAAAATAAAAAAAATATCTTTTACAAATCTTTTTTATTTAAGTTAGATAACTTATATTAGTAAACGTTTTAAAACCCTAACCTAGTTATTTCTTTATATATATATATGCATATATTATAACTTTATAGATTCAAATATACTCATGTGACTTTCCTATAATATACATATATACTCATGTGACTAGTATAGTTATACGCCGCGGCTTCGCCGCGCCTCGCTGTGGCTCGGGATTTTACACCCGACGCCGCGCTGCACCTTACGCCTTTTACAACATAGTTTACAACCATTGCAAAAGTTATTTGTTGTTTAACAGAAGTATAAACCTAAACAGGTGTATTGGACATTGTAACTGATGATATCCTCCTCAAAGCAGCTGGTGATGAAGGAGTTTAATAGGTACTGTCAGTATTAGTCCAACAACTATGTGGTAAATAGCTCTGAATGTGCAATCCCCTTTTCTTTCTTTTTTTAAATTTCTCACTGTAAGCTTAAGATTTTCTTAAAGGTTAGTATAACAAATCCAACCCACCTGATCCACCTGAACCTGCCAAATTAGGCCTAAACCACATCGTCCACCTGATCCATTTTGGAAGTCTGCAGATTGACCTGTGGAGGAGTAGGAAAACTACAGTATATGGAATAGAAGATATGTAATTGTATGGTGAATGCTTCGGTTCAGATCTATAAATCTGATTTATTGTGCTTAGTTTGGATTCATATGATTGGACTGTGCTTTATTACAGTTCTTGAATTTTGATAAGGTATTCTCTTTGTTGAATTGTAATGGTTTAATTTATTGTGGGATTCATATTAGAGTTTTTTAATTGGCATAAATTGTCTTTAAATATTTTGGTTTTGAGTTGGTTCTTTTCAGTCATATTTTTTTATTTACATATGGTATCATTGCCTTCATGATTTAGGGATTTTTATAACCATGATCAATCGCTTCCTGGTGCAGGCATGGTTACACATATATAGCTGGAGTGTAGCAAAAGTTGATAGTTTAGGCATGGCTTATATATATATGGTAATTCGTACGCACTTATTGTTCATTGTTGTAGTATTTAAATGTGGTGTCCCTTGGTTTTTGTAAGCTCTATTTGATCCTTCCAGAGTTGGATAAAAATCGCCTAAGTCTTTTCTTTCGCTGTAGCCGGAGAAAGGTTAACTATTCGTACTTGGGAATTAATCTGAGTATGTCTAGGCAATTGCAATTTGGAACAAGCCATGCTATAGATAAATTTTATGCATTAACGTAGGTTTTATCAGTTGTTTGTGAATAGATTATTGGTTTTATTTGGTGTTTTTGTATTTGTTATCCAGTGGAAAAGACTCTTCTGGAATTTATATATTTGTGGTGTAGGTAATGATATTGAACTTTACTTTTTTTAAAAACTCAGGCCATAAATGCTTCATATTTTTATATTTTTTACCCTTGCTTTGTTCATCTGTATGGACACCAGCTGCAACCACTGCGTGTTTTTGGATTCCGGTATGTTTCTTGGTCCTTATATAGACTTGCAAGATATATAAAGCGTTGTACAAAACCCTCCTATGGGCTTGACCAAATGTAAACCAATTATCCCCAAACCAATTTATTAATGTGGTATATCTTTGTATTGAGATGGGAAACATTGCACAAGCATATGGCAATATTTGAAGAGTTTTATACGGCCGATATCACTGATAAGGTATAAAAAACTCTACGATAAGATACAAGAAGATAATAAATTTTATGGGACCAGTATTCATATAAATTTTCAATTCATGCGAATAATATATATTTTCGACCGATTGGTGTGTGTCGTATGCGTACAAATTAATTAAGATATTTCCCACTAAAACTAATAGTTATATAGCGGTAGTAAGGATCGTTCCACGAGGAGCTGTGAATTGTTATTTGTCTTTGACTTCTTATGTAACCAAGAGGGGAGATTGTAATGAATAAAACTAATGAAAGAAAATAAAAACAAAGTAAACAAAGATTGAGATCAAAGTGAGAAAATACTGATTAGAGGTTTCATCTTCCGTCACCAAACAAGCTCTTCAATCAATTAGAGGTAACGTTCAATCCTTCTCGTACCAATAACCCTAGAGCATCCTATCGCAGGCTTACTCCGGCAAAACTCCTTGTATCATCAAAGGCGTAAGGGCCACTCTTTGAATCCTTCTCAATGAATAACTTGGCGCAAGAGCCACTCAAGTTTAACCCAATGAAAGCAATGGTCTTCGTGAGTTGAGGTTATTCTAAGCAATCCGGCGTAAGAGCTACAGGGATTTAACCTAGGTTAAGCTTCTACACATAATCGCATGGCAGCATCCGGTCGTTAACAACTATGTTGTACTACTTGTGATTAGAGTTCTTCGACAATTACGGATCTCAAACCCTAGTCTAGATTTAGATATGAACACATGATCATTCAAGTTGCAACTTGAACGATCAAGTCTTTAATCATACATGGCGATATAAACAATAGAACATAAAAGATAAAGAAGATCATTAAAATTAAAACTAACCAGCCAGATTGATTTACAAGTCTTGGACTTCTAGGGTTTAGAATCCTTCTGGGACCATAAAGTAAAAAATGTGTCTTAGAAGTGGCTTACGTCGAGTCATAATCGGTATACTCGATCTCCATGTTATCTACCGATTTTTGGAGCTCAAAAACGAAGTTTTTCTGTACCTTAAAGTGCCTATAATCGGTAGATAAATTTCCATGTTATCTACCGATTATTTTTTTGAGTGTTTCGTTATTTTCTTTCGGGTGTTTTGCTCATAACTTCCTCATACGAACTCGGAATGACCTCATTCTTTTTGCGTTCACCTCGTACTCTTGTTCTCTTCAAAATAGTATTAAGAAATCATGGATTTGAATGAGTTGAATTTGGTATTTAGCCCTTCTCCATTGGCAGAACTTGACTTCCTTGTTCATTTCGTGTTGTAATGAACTCCTTTCTTCTTCTTTGGTTGAATACACTTCAAAACTCCTAAGAAGCTCATAAAAAAAAAATCAAAGAATAATGATATAAAAACTAATAATAAATCAATAAGTTAGAGTATCCAACTAATACAAATAATGCACCTATCAAATTCCCCCACACTTGCCTTTTGTTAGTCCTCGAGCAAACTACAAATCTAAACTAACCTAAACTATAACAACTCAATTTCCTTGAGGATACAGTTACACTTAGCATGTGTAACAAGCCTTTAAACCCCTAGGTGTCCCTAGTGGACGAGTTATAGTCTCGTGAGGGTTTATAGGAGGTATACCCACAAAACCTACTCCAACTTCAAAGTCACAAGCATCCAAAGAGCTACGAGGACATACAGTTTATGCACACTAAGAATAAGAAGTTATATGTATCAGAGAATATTATTCTTATGCTTAGCCCTCGAGTTAGGAGAAAACCACCATATAAAAGAATCCAGGTTCGTGAGCGACCGAATGTTTCTTCCTCACCAACAAGATTTTATGAATTTGACACTCAAAAGACGCACTTTATGGTTCTCACATGTGTGCAAACAGGAGTGAAGATAGATATCATGCACACATTGAATGATAGGAAGGAAAGGTAACCTTTTGAATCATATGAAGATGTTATCCCATAGAACGTGGGACGAAAAAGAACCCATTTTTTTTTCTAGTGACCTCTAATAAAGGAAATCAACCACTATGTGAGGATGGGAGTGCTTACTTACCTTCTCACCCGATCGAAAATCAGCACCACTCTCACAGCATCCAATGGAAACGTCTTCAGTCTTCACCTGTTGATGATGAACTCTTGAACTTCGTAGAACCTTGACAATTTGTAACTTTTTTCCTCAATTTCTTGTTGTTTGAATCTTCTCTATAGATTTCTTCTTCCCCATGGCCTTATTAATTGAATAAAAAAAAATACACTAAAGCAATGATAAGCATTATTTTTTTCTTTTTTTCTTTTATATTATTTATTATTTTATTATTTTATTATTTTATTTTTTTTATGACTTCAAAATACAAACTGAAAAATAAATAAAATGATGAAACTACTACGGTCGTGGGATAAAGACTTTACCACTTGATTCTTCACAACTTGTATTGCCTCGATATCATGAACTTCACTAACTCACATCTTTTGATTTCTTTCGCTTTTGTACATAAGTCTTCAAATGTTGCTTGTAAACCTTGACTGTAACTTTCCTTCAAATTTTTAATGCTCCACTTGTTGATGATGATATGTTTCTATGGACATGTTGTTTTCGAGAGAATGGTTCCAACTGCAAACAAGACTACAAGATAGAGTTAGCAATTCTGATGGCACCCTCAAGATTGATAGAAATAACACACAAGAGATCAAAAAGTAGTGCTGAAATTGGTGCGGGGATAGGTAGCTCATAATTATACCCGGAATTTGCACAGATAAAATACTCTAAACGGACAATTTAAGGTTTGGTGCCTCACTCATGGGTATTGAATGATCAACAACTCTAATAGTAAACTCTCTACCGGAAGTTTAAGTCCTTTTTTATCATCTCTAGCCTCTCAACAACTAAGCACTCCGAATATAGTTCTCTAATACTTCTAAGTTCAGTTATTTCGGTTAGAACTCCGTATATAAACTTATCTAAAAGTATACTAAGTGACTCTAAAATATCTAAAAGTTGGAAGTTTTCATGCAAATATTTAAAACTAAATCTAAAAAACTTTATATGCAAATACTCCCCCACACTTAAACTTTACATTGTCCTCAATGTAAATTGACTCTTCCAATATAAAATCAAGATGGGAAATCATATAATTATATGCAAACTAAAAATTAAAAGAAAAATATAGAAATTCAAAACCAATGGGTTTCCTCCCATGCAACGCTTAGTTTTACGTCCTCAGCCTGACTTCTGGTTATCGTCCATACACCAACAATCTGAAAATTTGGGGATCCACCCAGACAACAATCTGCAACTCTGATAACAACTTCACAATAATATTAGTACAATAAAATAAAATTGAACTTATCGCCCAATAAAAATTTCCCCCATACTTAGTCTTTCCTACACTTAGAAGTATAGAGAGAATATAGAATTTAGGAACTTCTACATGTTTCTCAAGGGTAACCTGCACAGTGTTAGAATCAAGCATATCTAATGGTGGATAGTTAGAAGAAAAATAATCCGTTAAAACTTTAGAAGCACACGACTCCAATCCTAAGTGAGTTATTTTCCTAAAAGTTGGGTTAACAACTTCTTGAGAAACTACTTCGATTAGAGTAGGATCATTAAAAATAGAATTATGCAGAGGATTAGACAAACCTTTCACTATCTCTTATATTACAGGATCCTCATTGTTCTTAAAGAACTCCAATGAATTATTTATCTCATGTGTATCGTGATCCTCTATCAAACTTTTCAATCAATCTTCATTAGTCTCTTCCTTAATTAAAATCTCGGCATCAACATTATCATTTTAATGCTTGACAAGCTCAACTGGGTATTCCACGATATTAATAGATTCAGCTTCAATCTCAAATACTTTATACTCCTCGTCGTCATCATACCAGAAAGGTTTATACGCAAGAGCTCTTCCATTGTGTACTCCCCGGGAATGTCACTATGAGTTGGTTCAGATGATATACTTTCACAATCATCATCACTTTCATATATAACATAATTTTGTTCCGTGATAATTTATATGTTTCTAGTCTCAATTGCATCCTCTTCAACACTCTTTACTTTAGGATCATATATTGTTGCGAACTCAACACTCATTGCATCATTCCCAAGCTCTAACTTTTGTATAGGTGCTTGATCATTAATTACATCAAGGTTTGAGTAAGTTACACTTGTGTCATCAAATATCCCCAAAGATTGGTCTTTTTCATAATCACCATTGACCACATATTCATTATTGTGCAAAAGAATGTTATAGCGGTTTTGGCTTTGAGACCAAATTTCTTCTTCTCTCATTCGTTCCTCATATCGATCAATGTGCATCATTAAATTATCTGTAACTTTTTGAAGTTCTTGAAGTGATTTATTAATTCCCTGTTGGTGTAGCTGAATTTGTTGTTGAAGTTCTGCTAACATGGTGCAATCTGTTTTTCAAAACTAGAGGAATCATTAGAAGTATGTCTATCCTCCCATCTTTGGGATTGTTCAATTATATACCCACCATTAGAAGGTTGGCATGTATGAGAATAATCAAAAGGGTATGTGTAATATTGGATATTACCAAAGGATTGGTTGTAATTATACTCCCCTTATGGTTGGAAATTATCAAAGGATTGAGGTTGAAACCCAAAATGATTACCATTATTGTATACTTGATCTTGTGTACCATACATGTTCTTTCCGTAAGAAAACATGATGACACACAAAGAGTAAAATCTAAACAAAAATCTAAAATAAAAAATAAAAGTGATACTTACAACCTATATTTGGAATTTACATCCCGCTTTTGACGAGTGGCAAACTCCTTCAATGAGTTATTCACACCACAAAGACCTAACAATATGAAAAACACTAAAACAAAAACATAAAATAGAACCAAAAGAAATCTCAAACAAAAACAATTGCTACTGCTCCCCGGCAGCAGCGCCAAAATTTGGTGCATGTCGTTTGCGCACAAATTAATAAGATATTTCCTTCTAATACTAATAAGTACAATAACGGTAGTAAGGATCGTTCCCACGAGGAGATGTGAACTGTTATTTGTCTTTGACTTCTTATGTAACCAAGAGGGGAGATTGTAATGAATAAAACTAACGAAAGAAAATAAAAACAAAGTAAACAAAGATTGAGATCAAAGTGAGAAAATACTGATTAGAGGTTTCATTTTCCGTCACCAAACAAGCTCTTCAATCAATTAGAGGTAACGTTCAATCCTTCTCGTACCAATAACCCTAGAGCATCCTATCGCAGGCTTACTCAGGCAAAACTTCTTGTATCATCAAAGGCGCAAGAGCCACTCTTTGAATCCTTCTCAATGAATAACTTGGCGCAAGAGCCACTCAAGTTTAACCCAATAAAAGCATTGGTCTTCGTGAGTTGAGGTTATTCTAAGCAATCCGGCGCAAGAGCCACACGGATTTAACCTAGGTTAAGCTTCTACACATAATCACATGGCAACATCTAACAACTATGTTGTACTACTTGTGATTAGAGTTCTTCGACAATTCCGGATCTCAAACCCTAGTCTAGATTTAGATATGAACACATGATCATTCAATTTACAACTCGATCAAGTCTTCAATCATACAGGCGATATAAAAAGTAGAACATAAGTGATAAAGGAGATCATTAACATTAAAACTAATCATCCAGATTGATTTACATGTCTAGGACTTCCAACTACATCCCTGACCAATAGAACAAAGTTACCTACTCATGGATTTACTAAAACCCATGAAAAATACACAAAGAAGAAGAATGGTTTCTCCCTAAGGGGAAAACCCTAGGTTTTTTATGTAGGAGATAAGAGATTACTTAAGAGATATGGAATATAAAATCTAAAGATGTTAAAGATGTATTGTTTGAGCGTTTGATGTCTTCTTTTATAGATTTAAATGCTTGGACCTCAAGTATCCTTTCCTTCTAGGGTTTAGAATCCTTCCGGGACCATGTTTCCTTGATTTAGAAGTCAAAAACGTGTCTTAGAAGTGTCTTACGTCGAGTCATAATCGGTATAATCGATCTCCATGTTATCTACCGATTGTTATATCTCAAAAAAGAATTTCTTCTGTACACGAAAGTGCCTATAATCGGTAGATAAATTTCCTTGTTATCTACCGATTATTTTGTTGCGTGTTTCGTTATTTTCTTTCGGATGTTTTGCTCATAACTTCCTCATACGAACTCAGAATTACCTCATTATTTTTGCGTTCCCCTCGTATTATCGTTCTATTCAAAATAGTATTAAGAAATCTTGGATTTGAGTGAGTTTAATTTATTTTTTGGCCCTTCTCCAGTGGTTGAACTTGACTTCCTTGTTCATTTCGTGTCGTAATGAACTCATTTCTTCTTCTTTGGTTGAATACACTTCAAAACTCCTAAGAAACTCATAAAAATAAAAATAAATGTATAATGATATAAAAACTAATAAGAAATAAATGAATTATAGTATCCAACTAATGCAAATAATGCACCTATCACCGATTATCTATCAATGAGTTGTGACTCCTAAAATTTTATGCGGAATCAACTTTACCAGTGATAATGTTGGTGTCATTCATTGGATAATCACCTTATGGCCTTATGTCCTTGAGTCTCTGAACATCCATATTATAGTATGATTGGTTCACTACCTAAAGATGTAAAAACTCAATTTCCTACTTCTTCAACTATATTAGGTATTGGTATTTTCCTGTTACAATTATGTTATTTTTTAAGTTAGAGTGTATTCTATGACCCTCCATATGGTAGCTCGAATTGCATTGTTTCCCTATAGTTGTACATTTTTACTCTTCTATTATAGTATTATTGTTGGAGAGCAATTGGATGAAGTTGCATCGTATTACCCATTACAGGCGGATGTACTTATTTGGAGGCAAATTATCCTATCCGTAAAGCCATCAGGTAACGTACACATGTTCTTAATATCGATTGTGCATCCATACACACCAAGAAATTATCAATGTTAACTCATTTTGTGACATTCACTGGGGGTTTTCATTTTTGTGTTAAATCATCAATTAAAGTTGATTAAAGCTATAATTTATGTAGTGAGGAAAGCAATTGTATGTAGAAGTTTTTGAAGAAAGACAGTGCATATCGTCTTGCGAATAGCCTTGAAACTAATGCTTATGTAATAATTTCTCTTAGATTTTTTTTTTTTTTTTTTTGATCTTTAAATTTGTGGCTCTTAGAGTAAAACAACTCAGAATCTTCCAAAATTCGAATACATACAATCAATTTTATGATTACAGTTTGGATCATCTATCCAAGAGAAAGTTCTTCATGTATTGGTTGCTTTGTTATTTGAGACTGCTTCTATTTTACCATTTCACTGATAGTTTTGAGCTATTTTATATGCGGAATATGCGTTTCTTCACAGTGTAGAAACACAAGTTATTTATAAATACTTTAAAAAAGTTTGAATGGCCTACTTGACTCAGTATGCAACTTTTCCTTCATAAATTCAACTCTCACACATATGATGATTGTTTTTTGTTTTGGTTCTTATAACGATTTCTCTATTGCCATTTTCTCTATAGCTAGAGGGTACTAGATTTGACAAATATTTTTGAAGGGTGGAAAGAAAATATGACATGTGAGTCTCCTTCCATAAATCCAAGTCCAGAAAATATGACATGTGAGTCTCCTTCCATAACCCCAAGTCCACGTTATATAATGTTGTAAATTAAGTGGTTGTGTTCCCATTACACCATCACTTTTCTTTGCAAAAAATGTGAGCTTGGTGGGCTTTGTGGATTATTCAGGATCAAGCATATAATATAATTGCTTCCTATTGTAAATTTGTAATTGGAACTATCAAATTCTTTTTATCAGACGGGTAGTTGGGCCTAAAATGCAACGACAATGAAAGATTCTTGGTGGAAAATTGTACAAGTGGGTATGAACTCTATACAGTATTTCACCACAGTATCCTATTAACCTGACAATGTGGTTGTGTTGAATGTTCAAAGAATTTTTATCTAGGATTCAAATTGTAGGCCATTAGTTTAGATTATAGTATAAGTATTACCATGGTAGAATCTGATTAGTAATAGTGAGAATTTTTTTTACTCTTTTATTATAAAACCGACATTCCGTAGTTGTTAGAAAACTTAGCAAACGACCATGTGAAATAGCCTGTGTCGATTAGGCACGGGTGATACCCTAATTTTTTTAATATGGAATGTATCTAGTGGTAAATTTGCTTTATGTAGTGGTCAACTTGCTCTATGCATCTCTTTTTTAGTCCAGTTAAACAAGAATCTTATCAGGGATAAGGACCTTGACCTTTCAATGACATCACTACCTATAATATGGCATATCAATCATTCCCTTAACTTGTGAGTATGAGAATGAATGAGATTTGATTATTTTCTCTTGAAGATACTGATGGATTTTTCTCTTGAAATGCCATGGGACCTGATTCTTAAGTTTTAGTTGAAAAAAATTAGGAAACAGTCCCAAGAATATCCTGGGTTATTCAAAGTAAGTATTACTCCTTGCCATGGGGCAACTTCCCTCCAATACCCTCAACTACAAACTTTTCATTCCTTACTATGCTTTCAACGTCTTATATGTCCTTGGTAATGACAGGTATCATCTGGAACCTGAATTTTCAATATCCTCAAGTCTTCTTTTATTGTTTTAAACTTCTTTCAAATGAATTTCAGGAAAGGGTTATGTTTACATTTATGATGTTGTGGGATCCTATGAGAGAGTTGGATGAAGCACCCAAGATGTTGGTTCCACTCTTATCATGCTTTTTTGTTTTTGATAATCAACTGAAGTGATGAGTTTTTTAGACGTGCAACAGTAAAATAGAGATACAGAACAGAGATAATTGAATAAAACTAATAATTTAGAACAATAGAACGCAAATAAATTGAGTCGAGGTTTGAACCCACTACTCTTATATAATCCACAGAATATAAGCTCAAAAAAAATATCAAAAATTTGTTTTCTAAAGAAAATCTAGTAGCATATTTATACTATAGAGATAAACCTAAATATGGAAACCTAGGAATAAAAACAGAAATAAATTAAAACATTCCTAAACTGTATCAACAATTCTAACTAAAGAACTTTCCTAAAGAAAGCATGAAATGCCCCTGTATCAACCACCCCTTGTTGAAATCAAGCTCGTCTCTGACGAGAAAGTTGTTACTACTTCAACATAAATCTCAAGATCAATTCACTTCAGTTCCTTTTCCGTTATCTATGTACTACTCCTAGATGACTTCCCAAGCCACTTGACTAGGAACTGTCGATACGGGTTACCTTGTAGAAACCTAGTCTCCTTCACATCAAACACTTCTTGGATGACATCAAATGGTTCGGTAGCTACTACCCCTTGGACAGATTGTTGAACATTGGATGTATCAGCATCATCGTCACCATCGAAACCATAAAACTCATACAAATCAGAACATTGAATATGAGACTGATTTGTAGATCGTTAGGTAACTCAAGAACATAAGCACTAGAGCTGATCTTTTTTACTATCTTATATGGACCCATTTTTTTGATGTTAACTTGTAATATCTTCCCCGTGGGAATCTCTCTTTCCGCATAAACACCATAACCATATCTCCTTCCTGAAATTCTTTATGTTTGTGATTGGAGTTAGCGACATTTATATATCCCTCATTGTTTTTGGTAATTGCTGCTCTCACTTCTTGATGTATACTCTTTATGTGATCAACAAAAACCTCACCTTCACTGATTACTTGTGTATCTAAAGGGAGTGGTACAAAGTCAACAACATGTTGTGGATGGTATCCATATGCAAACTCAAAAGGTGTTCGTTTAGTCGTACGGATGTGAATTGTTGTATGCGAACTCATCTTGAGATATAATCTGGTCCTCAACAAATTACCCAAGCTCCGATTTACTACTTCTATTTGGCCATCAGTTTGAGGATGGGCAGTAATTGAATAACGTAAATTATTTCCAAACTTCTTCCATAATGTGTTCCAAAAGTGTCCTAAGAACTTGACATCTCGATCTGACACAGTAAATGATGGGTTTTTACCTAGACTTGATTTATCTACGTTCTTAGAGTTCAACTTCATGTTCTATATGCTTTTTTCTGTTTGATTGTGATACCCTATAGTTTTGGCTTTCTAAAGTTCATCAATTACGAAAAGGTACCGAGTTAAGTTCTCTATTGGTAATTTTGAAGATAAAGTATGGTGTGATGTAGCAACAATGGATGTTTGTCATATACTATCGGTAAGGCCTTGGCTATTTGACAAGAAGATGATTCATTTAACCGAAGATAATACTTACACCTTTATGTGTAATGGAAAGAAGATGACGTTACATCCTATGAGAGAAGATGAAGTGCAAAGAGGTAATGATGAAAAGGTACAATCAACAAGTTTATTGACATGTAAAAAGTTTCAACTAGAAAGCAAGGATTCATTTGTGATTTGTGCATTGATGTGTAAATCCATATCAGATGACGACACGTACAACGACGAACAACTACCATAAATTGCTACATTGTTGAAAAGTTTTCAGGAATTTTCTCCTGCTGAGCTACCTGATGTGCTGCCACCTGTGAGGGACATAAAACATGCCATTTAATTGGTATCAGGAGCCGCCTTAACTAACTTGGAAGCATACATAATGCCTCTCATACACAGACTAGAGATGCGTAGGCAGGTTGAAGAGTTATGGAAGAAAGGATTGATTAGGGAGAGAAAGAGTTTGTGTGTTGTACCAGCCCTATTGACACCCAAGAAAGATGGTTCTTGGCAAATGTCTATCGATAGTCGAGCAATTAAAAAGATTACTAGCAAGTATAGGTCCCCAATACCTAGATTAGAGGATATATTAGACATGCTAGATGGTGCTAAGGTGTTCTCAAAGCTGGACATGCAAAGTGGGTACAATCAAATATGTATTCGCGCTTGGGATGAATGGAAGACAGCGTTAAAAATACCGGATGGCCTCTATGAATGGCTTGTCATGCCTTTCGGACTTTCCATTGCTCCAAGTACGTTCATGCACATAATTACAACGGTATTACGTCCTTTCATTGGTTCCTTTATTGTGTTATACTTTGATGATATATTGGTGTATAGTCCTACAAAGGAAGAACACTTAGTTCATCTAAGGTAGTTGATGGAGGTGCTTTCGAAAGAAAAATTATATCTCAATCTTAATAAATACTCGTTTTTGCGGAAAGATGTAGAATTTCTTGGATATATTGTATCAATTGATGGTTTAAAGTCCGATCTTGTGAAGGTCCAAGCAATTGTGGAATGGGCAGTTCCCCAATCTTTTACTGAGGTGGGTAGTTTTCATGGGTTGGCTATTTTCTATATGAGGTTTATAAAAGGGTTTAGTGCCATTATGAGCCCCATAACTGCCACAACCAACTGCCATAAATTATCTTTTCCCGCTTTTTTGTTGATGTTATTGGCGCAAGAAAATGAATAAGGGGTCGAGTTCAAATAACAGTTGATTGATACTGATCACTTTCTTTTATAATTTCTATTTTTTATATTTTTAATATAAATCAAATATGTTTGATTATGGATTATGAAATGGGTTTTTATTGGTTTATTACATGATGAATGTAAATACTGTGTTATTTTCAGATTTCTGTGTTTGTGTTGGATCTATTTTAGGGTTTTTCTTCCCCTGTTTTTTTGTTGAGAGGAAAAAGATGAAGTGGGAAATAAGACGACCATTTGCTTTTTCAGATAATTTGTCCGTTGGATGTTAGATCTGTTGCCGACCGTCGATCGGTGAAATCCTATATGTCCGCCATTTGTCACTTGTCTTTTTATTGATAAAGGACGCATTTGTCTTCTTAAGGTACGATTTTGTTGACAGCTGCCACTTAAATCTTGTTAAACTGTAACAGGGTGGAAACAAATGTAACTGGATAGATTAAAAAGTTTCAAAAAAAATGGGTCTATTTTGTAAACAACTTTGAAAAAGAGGACATATTAGTAAAAATCCCAATAAAACATCTATTTATAGGGCTAGACCAAGGTAGTTAATCTCGGATCTCGGTCATGTCTCAGTTAGGACCGAGACACTGGTACAACGAGATCTCGAGGAGATTATCGGTGGAATATCGGAGTAACTCCTGGAACTTTGTTTCCAAATTTTATACTTATAGTATGTATAAATATAAGAAAAACACAGACAAATTGTATACTCGTCGTATGCATATCTAACAGGTGGAAGATATTTTCAAAAATAATGGGTATTTTCATCATTTAACTAATTCAGTTGACTGTGCCCTAGCTTTAATCATCTTTCTTATCTTTTTTTCCCATCTTTCTTATCGATTAACTTATTCTTCTCATTCACTCAAAAAAAAAACTTATCTTCTTATCACATTTTCTCTTTCTACTTCATAAGTGTGAATAGTACTCTGGCTACTTCTTCTTTTTCTCTTAATTGGAAAAATTCAAAGCATATTTTTGTGATGATTAAAGTGACCAGAAGAAGCAGTTCGATTCTGTAATAGTGTTGTCGATTTAACATTAAGAAAGCTTATTTTGCATCAATACAAATGGTTGGTTCTTCATTTATTGATTATATATATATGGGTATGTTTGGTTTTTAGTTAGAAGAAATGGGTTTGTGATTTTGATTCTTAGCATGATACAGAATGAGAGGAAAAGATTAGAAATCTCATCAATTGAAATATAAACTTCATTCCCAACTGAGATTACCGGAGAAATATTAGCCGAATCAACCGAGATTACCATTGAAATCTCGTCTCGGCGATATTATACGTTTCGTCTCGCTGCACTTCCGAGACCGAGATTCCCGACGAGATTTCGGCCGAGAAAGCCGAAATCGACTACACTGGGCTAGACACAAGGGTATTATGGTAATTAAACACTAATAATCTAGATTTACCCTAGATATTCCTAACAAAATTACAAGTTTATAACACCCCCCCTGATAACCATTGTGTCTAAGTATTTATATTATGCCAAGAAAACTCAAGAGAGTAAAACCTGAAAATTAAAAGTTAGACAATATTGGATATGCATATGTTGCCTCGTTAATCCTTGACAAGGAAAACCCAGTGGAACAAAACTTTGAAGAAGAAAAAAGAGTACAACGCAATAAGTCCGATAAAATACCCTTTATAAAGATGCTCCCCTTGATAGATACTTCAGTAAAATCTTAGCTTACAAATCTTTAAGTTGACGCATTCCATTATTGTGAACTAATTTCTTGAATGTTGAAATTGGTAATGCTTTGTGAAGAGGTCTACTAGATTGTTACTCGAACGTACTTGTTGAATATGAATCTCGTCATTCTTCTATAGATTATGTGTATGCTTCGTTCAATCACCATTAATGAAACCTTTCTTTAGTTGTGCAATACAATCAATATTGTCTTAGTATAGTACAATTAGTGAGACTTTAATTGAACGAAGTTCACATGATTCTTGACCGTGATATTGTTTGTACCTAAAAATTACTGATAGGCAAAATAAAATACTGTTGAAGTACTTTTTAGGTTCGAGGATCAAAATCATACAAAACAAATTCAAACAAGTTGGATGTCTATATTTTTTCTGCTTTGGTTACAAAGAGAGTAGATGGGTTGATCTTAGGGGAGGAAAGGAAAGGAAATTAAAGAAATCGTGTGTAGAATTGTGTGTTGTGGTGGATAAATAGCAGAGCTTGTGAGAATGAATTTTTTTCTCTTCTCGGTTTTGTCTTGTGTTTTGAAATTGGCTAAGCATCCTATTTATAATGATTTGGTACCACACACTTTCATTGTAAAGTAGTGGAAGTTGTGGGGGAGATGGAGAGGTGGAAGTTGTGGAAATAACCGACTACTTTGTCTCTAGAAGTTTCTGGAAACTTCTAGACCGTTACTCCATTATCTCTTCAACCGCTTCAACTTACCATTTACTCTATAACTTCCTTGTCATGGGGTATTGCTACGCCCATGTTGTTGTAACCGTCAGACCAAACCCAATGTTTATTATCCCATGTAATATGATTTGATGTTTCGTAAGAGTGAGTGAAGTCATGGCTTCAAAGCCGTGAGCCTCGTTGTAAAATAATGATGCTAGTGAGATTTATGCCAATTTTTTCGTAGTAATGGCTTAAGTAATGGTGCTAGCAACGAAGAATGGTGCTAGCGTGAAAGAAATGCTGCGGCAACAGCAAATAAGCGCAGTAGCAGCAAGTGTGGCGCTGCAGCGGGCGTTAGTATTACGGGTTAGCACTATTGCTAGCGCTGCTACTCTGTCGCTAGCGCTATTAGCGCCTCTGTTGCACTTTGTGGATTTTTTTGCTTCTTCGTAGCTTTGTCAACTTTGTTTACTCTGTTAGCTCCTGTGTGGCTTTGTTGACGCGTTCATGCCAGGAGCGTGGCTAGGGATTACTAAAGCCTATATATGTTGATACCAGGGCTATGCCTGTATATTATTATTATTGGCATTTACTAATGTCATGACCATAATTGTGGCCTATTTATGGCTTTTCAGTCTTATGAGATTTAATTGTTAGCATTTATGCTTAATTTTTGTGCAGTGCATACAGAACATATTCGTTAGTTAACTCAATGATTTTTTTGTCTAAAATTTTAGCTTTACATAAACAAAAAAAATCAATGGATTCTGTTCTGAGTTTTTTAAATTTTGTCTTTTGTTTTGGGTGCAATTTGTAAGAAAATGGAGATTTCTTAACAGTACTTAAAGCTTTTGATGCTTCTTTATTCTATATTAAGGAAAGAAGAATAAAGAAGCCTAATACTTTTTAGTATAACTCTATGTATGTTTGTTCTCTCTCCATTTGTAGTTGCGTTCTTTGTAGCCCCGACTCCGATATTCCCATTTCAATTTGTTCTAAACTTTTGATGCTTCTTTATTATGTAGTTTCCCTATGCTTCTTTATAATTGTGATGTTGTCTTCGATTGAGCAATACCGTGAAGAAGATCTTGCATATGGCTCTCCGGTCGATTGATGAAATCCCTTGGTGCAGATACAGGTACCCTAGTAACACCCACAATTTTAATTAATTTGCTAAACTAAAATCATTGAAAGAGAAAACCATGATGTACCAAAGATAGTATTAGACCATGTTGTGTGTATATCAACATTCACTATTAGATGGGAGCATTTCAATGGAATCCAAAAATTGACAGAGATTTTAGCATTAATGTTTTGTCATACTTATAGTTCGTTTTCCTGTGATTTCATGAGGAAATGCAAGAATACCCAGAAGCCTGACTTTAGTCATGAGATAATTATGTTACAAACTATGGTATCCTATTTATCATATTCAGCTTATTCTTAAAATCCATGCCATGTTTAGTTTGAACGTAGAATTTCTTTCATTTAACAATTTTAAATCTGTTTATAAAAAAGCTTCCGTAAATGAGGGAAGAACTGATGGTTGCTTGCTGATATGACTGCATGTTACTTTCTACAGGATTAAGCAATCTATCGGAAGTTTAAGTACTTGACCGCGTAAGTTTAAATATAGCTAGCGAGGTAAACTGGAAGTATGGTATATATTCCTAAGTAAATCTATTTACATTATTGTTTAATGATATATAAGCTTTCTTTTCAGCTATTGAAAAAAATATCTTTTGACCAGTTTGATACCTAAACGATAGGAAGAAAAAATCCAAGTCATCCAGAATGTATTACGTTGTGGATGGTAACTCCAACATATCACTGATGGGTTTAATAATATCTTTTGAGACTTACGGGCTACTTTTTTGGTCTGATTGCTTCCATATGGTATTCAATGTCTTGCTACAGTCAAGCACCTGCCAAAAGACCAAAAGAATAGACTCGTTGAAATGGTATACAACATCCTATGAGCATCGGCAGTCGCTGAAATTGATATGTTATATAATAGACTCAACCTTACCTTCAGTGGTGGTACTTTAGACTCTTCATTATCTTCAGTGTTGGTGTTGTACAGACTCTTCCTTTCCTTCTATTTGATTATGCAGTTCTTCCTTCTATATTGTTGTACAGTTTTTGCTTCTGCCTTATTTATTTATTTATTTATTTTGTTGTGAGGTTAAATGCGATGAGGTTAAATGCGATGAACGGGTTATTCAACAGGTTCGATATGCACTTTGAGTTTGATATCAAGTTTTCATACTTGATATGTGGCAGTCAATTTTGCACCCATTATCTTCTAATAAATTAGCAGTTCTGGAAAGAACTCTGATGATTCTGCCACTACAAATGAGTGCAACATCAATGTCTCAAGTACTACAGGTGTAACTCGATCAAACATGGTAATAAGATCACCTCATTCAGTGTGGTCCAAAATTTTAATTACAACTTTTTTTTTTTTATCTTTCTCAATATTCTATAAGATTTTATTCATTTTGTTTTATTTCATATATATTCTACAAGATATTGATCGAAGACAAAAAACTATTAAAACATTGTCTTCCGCTCAAGGTTCGAGTGAATCTATGTGAACTGAAAAGTTGTTATACAATTGAATGGAAATGTCTGTTTTGGTATTCACTTCACTTGCATCAGTAGAATTCATCAGCATCTGAACCGTTCTGGCGTCGAATTTTGAACAACAATGACAATCTACGACACTGCATTTACCAATCCTATTGATATCCACCGAAGCCCCAAGTAAGAACCTGAAAACTTTACATGTTTTATATATATTTTTTTAATTTAAGTTGTGTGCTTAAGAATCATGATGGGAAAGAGTATGTTTGTTCAATAGGTAAAATTGTTTACTTAATTTTCTTTGAAGTTTTATTTTTCTTTTATCTCAGTATTGTACATTGTGTTAGTATAGCTGTGTAGGACTCCTCGACTATAGAACATTTTATGTAGATCCACATGAAGATGATTCAAGAGGTAACTTGGATATTTGTATTCAAGTAAAACTTTGTTGTGTTCAGTTTTAAAATAAAGAAAACTTAAGTTTAAAGACCTTGAAGGTGTGATAGATTTAATGCATGTTTAGGAGGATATAGATATCCGGTTAGTCCAGGTCATTCGCCATTTATATGTTAGTGTTTTTTAAGAGGTGGTAAGATTTGATGACTCCATCTGATTGTGTGGTTACAACCTATGTTGTAAAAGGCGCCGCCTAGGCGCCAAAGTGTCATTTTCCCCAACTCGATGCCACGTACTGGTTAAAAAGATTCCACTTTTAAAAGGGGCGCCCAGGCCAAGGCGTCAGTCATAAAGGCGTCCAAAGAATAAAAAAAAATCTTTTCCAAATCTTTTTTATTTAAGTTAGATAACTTATATTAGTAAATTTTTAATACCCTAACCTGGTTATTTCTTTATATATATATATATATATATTATGACTTTATAGATTCAAATATACTCATATGTACTCATGCGACTTTCCTATAATATACATATATACTCATTGACTAGTATAGTTATATGTGCGCTGCGGCTCGGGATTTTACACCCGGCACCGTGCTGCGCCTTACGCCATTTCAACATAGGTTAAAACCATTACAAAAGTTATTTGTTTTTCAACAGAAGTATAAACCTAAACAGTTGTACTGGACATTATAACTGATGATATCCTCCTCAAAGCAGCTGGTGAGGATGGAGTTTAATAGGTATTGTCAGTATTAGTCCAACAACTATAGTGGTAAATAGCTCTGAATGTGCAATCCCTTTTTCTTTTCTTCTTTAAATTCCTCATTGTAAGCTTAAGATTTTTTTAAAGTTAGTATAACAAATCCAAACCACCTGATCCACCTGAACCTGCCAAATTAGGCCTAAACCACATCGTCCGCCTAATCCATTTTGTAAGTCTGCAGATTGACCTGTGGAGAAGTAGGAAAACCACAGTAAATGGAATGGGAGATATGTAATTGTATGGTTAATGCTTCGGTTCACATCTATAAATCTGATTTATTGTGCTTAATTTGGATTCAAATGATAGGACTGTGCTTTATTATAATTCTTGAAATTTGATATGGTATTCTCTTTGTTGAATTGTGATGGTTTAATTTATTGTGGGTAGGGATGCACAACGGGTGGGTCGGGTCGGGTTTGGCCTCACCCGCACCCGACCTGCCGAAAGGCGGGTAAATTTTTTTTTACCCGCACCCAACCCGCCCAGGACTCGGGTCGGGTCGGGTCTGACTCGCCCATATGGCGGGTCGGGTGCGGGTTACCCGCCCCGGAAATGTTGAATTTTTTTTTCAAGAACTTCTCTAACGTCATCTTTTGAAATTTCAACCATGATGGTAACCTACAAGGCAGAGAGATGGCAGAAGGGGTGAGTTACTAAAACTTCATACAGAACATCATAAAAACATGGTTGAATAAAACAGTATAATAAACATGATAGAAATAGTAGACTAAAACAGTCTGGGCATGTAATCTGGGCACAGTTAGGACTAGTACTTAAAAACTGCTCCTAACTGGGCATATAATCTGGGCACAGTCTGGGCATGTAATCTGGGAACAGTTACTAAACATTCTTGTCTTTTGTGTGTGAGAATCACAGAGAAGAGAGTACTCAGGGTTGCCACAGTTAGGACTAGTACTTAAAGGGTATGAAACTTGCATGGAACCACAGTCTGGGCAGGTAATCTGGGACCAACAGAGACACAGATAGAAGATGGGCAATAAAAACTAGTGTAAAGAGAATAAAGTGGAGATGGCATTAGCATGTGTAAAGAAGCTTTAAGTATCTAAAAAACCTTTTGTTAAAGTTTTGGCATTTCATAGGGCTGTTGGATTCCTTCTCAGGGTTCACTTTTCTTCCAAGGACATAACAACTAAAAAAGATCTTGCATAATAATGAAATGTAATACGGATTTCAGATTTTTCATATTTTCATGTTATCCAAGGAAAGAAAGATTAACAAAATGGATGTACTGAAACATCATTTTGTTTATGAAAAGAGAAGATAGAAAGTCTAAAACGTAGATTTAGAAACCCATCAACTAATGATTTTGCAAGTGATTTTGCCTTCTGTGTTTCAATTATTCATATCAAGACCACTACAGATGATTTGCAAGAATCATTATCATTGTCTATATATTAACCAAGAAAAGATTTCATGAATCTTTATTTGTCTGCAATTTTCTATGTGTGGTCTTATCTAGAATTCGTTAAAGTAGAAAATTCTACATTCAGAAGATGCTTACTTGCTTAGTACATCATTTTTAAACCATATAACTGTTATCATCGTCAACATGTACATTGTATCATTTTCAAAGTCGAACAAGAAATAGACACAGACAGAGCCTTCGTAAATTTCCATTGGATGAACAGTTATTCCACTACAAGTACAACACTACATCATATTCCAACAATCGTTTGTAACATTGAGTCACACATTCAATCTATTCAGCAGCAACTACAACATTAATACATTTTACATCACAATGTAGTCCTTTTTTCATGGTAAGCAGTATATGATGAAGGGGTTAGATTGTTGGGTTAAAATATCTCTAGATTCGATTTTTGTAACTTGGGTTCGGACTAGACAAAATGCTTGAATTAGAAATAGCCATTGATCAACAGTTCCACTGGACCACTACTAAAAAGACAATCAACAATCAATGACTGCTTCTCTTACGACAAGGCTTTCGAATCTTACACAGACATATTGATCAAGCTTTTGAATCTTAAACAACCATAAAGATCAAGCACATACCTGATGAGTGATGATGCTTCAAATCGATAATCGTTGAAGAAGAAGGTGGTACTACTGCTGATAGGGTTGCTAGGATAGTGGTGGTGGAGGTGAACCAGGTGATCGGTTGATGAAGAACAGATTGGGGCTTCCTTTGATCCTTTCACAAAAGAGATGAAACATTGAAACAGATGAAGACGGAAATCGAATCATGAAACTTAAACAAATCTATAAATGGGCGATTAGGATTGAAACTTGAAATAAAATCAACAGCCAGAAAATCAGCAAAGTTTCGGCGGGTGGGCGGGTCGGGTCGGGTGAGAGGAGATATCACACGCACTCGACCCGCCAGAAGTCGGGTTTGAAAAAAATCACCCGTACCCAACCCGTTCATCGGCGGGTCGGGTGTGGGTCGGGTTAATTTAGGCGGGTGCAGACCGGGTTGGCGGGTTGGGTCGGGTTTGTGCAGCCCTAATTTTGGGATTCGTATTAGAGTTTTTCAATTAGCATAAATTATCTTTAAATCGTTAGGTTTTGAGTTGGATCTTTTCGATCATATTTTTTTGTTTAAATTTAGTATCTTGCCTGCATGATTTAGGAATTTTATAACCATGATCAATCGCTTCCTGGTGCAGGCATTGTTACACATATATAGCTGGAGTGTAACAAAAGTTGATAGTTTAGGCATGTCTTATATATATATATGGTAATTCGTACCCACTTATTATTCATTTTTGTAGTATTTAAATGTGGCGTGCCTTAGTTTTTGTAAGCTCTATTTGATCCTTCCAGAGTTGGATAAAAATCGCCTAAGTCTTTTCTTTCGATGTAGCCGGAGAAAGGTTAACTATTCATACTTAGAAATTATTCCGAGTAGGCTATTTTAGGCAATTGTAATTCGGAACAAGCCATGATATAGATAAATTTTATGCATTGATGTAGGTTTTATCAGTTATTTGTGAATAGATTATTGGTTCTATTTGTTTTTTTTTTTTGTATTTGTTATCCAGTGGAAAAGACTCTTCTGGGACTTATATATTTATGGTGTAGGTAATGATATTGAACTTTATTTTTTTGAAAAACTCAGTCATAAGGCAGTTGCTCAAACATGATTTTCTTTTACTTATATTGTTTTGATTGTGAGATGCCTATGTTGAGTAATATGGTTGTTGGGAAATAAAAAAAAAAAAAAAAAAAAAAAATGTATGTTACTAAAATTAATGTTT
>JAJJMC010027464.1:5739489-5856682 GCA_023531435.1 Papaver californicum | reverse complement strand
CTGTGTTTGTGTTTTTCTGTTACAGGAAAGAAGGTACTCATCCAACAATGGTTTACTCCACAATATTGAAACCGTCTAAAACTTTTTCTTTTGTTTCCAGGGTTCTTGTTGTTGCGCAGCGACCACAAAATGATAACGAGAGTTTAGTTTGAATTGATAGAGACGATTTTTTTATTGCTGAAGATCCAACTCTCCTTTTGAATCGACATATACACATGGTAATGTACCTGACCTGGTGGCTCTTTGACACATCCAAATGTTTCAGGCCATAAATGTTTCACATTTTTGTATTTTTTACCTTGCTTTGTTCATCTGTATGGACACCAGCTGCAACTACTGCGTGTTTTTGGATTCCGGTATGTTTCTTGGTCCTTATATAGACTTGCAAGCTATATAAAGTGTTGTATAAAACCCTCCTATGGGCTTGACCAAATGTAAACCAATTATCCCCAAACCAATTTATTAATGTGGTATATCTTTGTATTGAGATGGGAAACATTGCACAAGCATATGACAATGTTTGAAGAGTTTTATACGGCCGATATCACTGATAAGGTATAAAAAACTCTACGATAAGATACAAGAAGATAATAAATTTTATGGGACCAGTATTCATATAAATTTTCAATTCATGCAAATAATATATATTTTCGACCGATTATCTATCAATGAGTTGTGACACCTAAAATTTTGTGTGGACTCAACTTTATCAGTGATAATATTGGTGTCATTCTTTGGATAATCACCTTATGGCCTTATGGCCTTGAGTCTCTGAACATCCATATTATACTATGATTGGTTCACTACCTAAAGATGAAAAATTCAATTGCCTACTCCTTCAACTATATTAGGTATTGATATTTTCCTGTTACAATTATGTTATTTCTTAAGTTAGAGTGTATCCTATGACCCTCCATATGGTAGCTCGAATTGCATATTTTCTCTATAGTTGTGCATTCTTACTCTTCTATTACAGTATTATTGTTGGAGAGCAATTGGATGAAGTTGTTGTTATATCTGCAACAATAAAAATACTGAAATGATGTTAACGTTAAAATAAAATCTCTGAATTGAAACACTAATTTGCACACAAAGGACAGAGCCACCTGCTTAGTAAATTGTCCTTAACAAAATAGTCCGTGGGTACTCCTCAAGCCTGAGTCCGAGCCCGGCATGAGCCCATTGCCTAAGTCCTCTTCCTCACACAAAAGTGTGTTGACCCCAAAGGCCACTCTTAGATGCAAATTTCTTAGTAATATTGAGAGGCAACATCTTTAGTTTCTCCTACGTGGGACTAAAGGTTTCATTCACAAATAGTAAAAATGAGCTGGTGTCCTTAGTGACCCCTTGGTCCTAAGTTCCAATTAATCCAAGACCAAAAACAAAACACATAAAATTATTTTCTCCAACAATCCACCACATGAATGAAAAACCGATGAAAATCAGAAATCAGAAAGCGAGAAATACCACTATAGGCAATAGGTTTCCATAAGGTCTTGAACCTTTGCTTTGTGAGAAATTACCATAACTACTTGATGGACAGTGAACGCGATGTCTTGAACTGCCATCGTTTGGTGTAGTTCATCAATAACTTCCACGCGTGATATCACTCTAGGCGCTGTCAAATTTATGTCGTTGTGTCCATTTTGGCCCTGGACGTATCCCGTTTCTCAAAATGCTCTAGAGAATCAGCTCAATTCTCATAGGAAGCGGCCCACTTCCACATTCATATAGGTGAGTTCCATCAAGAGTGTTTACTGCTACACCCCACTTCAATCTTAAATGAAACTCTGAAACTCATTAACCTACCAAAAATTAGTCACACTATCACGTCTACACCATAAGGAAGGGACAGAGAATGAAATTCTCTGATAGTGTTTCCTTTAACCCACCATAAATTAGTTGTCTCATTTAAAACCTTGATATTGGGATCTCCAGTCAGCAAGGTTGAGTAATGGCAAGTTTATTTAATGAGCTTAATCCCCATCCCCCTTGATGCATTACTAACTATCTCCTTGGACAAACCTTTCGTCAAAGGGTCCGCGATATTCTCTTTAGACCTCAGAAAGTTAACAAAAATAACGCCAGTTGAGATTAGTTGTTCAGGGAATTATGTCTTCTACGAATGTGTATAAACTTCCCATTATAGTTGTTGTTTTTAGCATTAGCTATTGCATCTTGACTATCACAATGTATAGATATAGCTGGCACATGCCTATGCCAAAGATGAATGTCTTTTAAAAATCATTTTAGTTAAGGGGCTTCCTCTACTGCTTTATCTAATGCAATAAGCTCTGATTCCATAGTGGATCGAGCTATACATGTTTGTTTGGAACTCTTCCATGATACAGACCCACCTGCTAGAGTGAAAACATATCCACTCGTAGACTTAGACTCCTCTGAGTCTAATATCCATTTTGCATTACAAAATCCTTCAAGGACTGCAGGGTATCTCTCATAATTTAAACAAAAGTTCAAAGTGTACTTCAAGTACCTCAGCACTCTAATAAGTGCATCCCAATGCTCCTGCCCCGGATTAAAGTTATACCTACTCAACCTACTCATAGCATAAGCAATGTATGGTCTCGTACAATTCATCAAATACATCAGACTTCCTATAACACGTGAGTATTCAAATTGTGAAACTCCATTACCCTTATTCTTTTTGAGTCTACAACTAGGATCACACGGAGTACAAGCATGTTTACAATCAAACTGATTATATTTTTTAAGCACAGATTCAACATAATGAGATTGACTAAGACTATATCCATTTGAATTTCTTCTAATCTTCATCTCTAAGATCACATCGACGGGGCCTAAGTCTTTCTTGTCAAAGTTTTCATTTAGCATGTTCTTTGTAGAATTAATTACCTCCATGTTTGTAACAAGTATAAGCATATCATCAACATACAAGCATACAATCACACATGTATCATTCACAAGTTTAGTATAAACACACTTGTCAGATTCATTGATTTTAAAACTACTAGAAATCATTACATGATCAAATTTTTCATGACACTGTTTAGATGCTTGTTTCAAACCATACAAAGATATTTTCAGTTTCAAACTTTGTTTTCACAACCTTTCACTACAAATCCCTCAGGTTGATCCATGTAAATTTCTTCATCTAATTCACCATTTAGAAAAGATGTCTTTATATCCATTTGATGTATCTCTAAGTTATGAATGGCAACAATAACATTTAACATCCTAATGGAAGTAATTCTCGTAACATGTGAATAAGTATCAAAGAAATCTACACCTTCTTTCTGTTTATAGACTTTAGCTAATAATCTAGCTTTGTATTTTTCCACAGTTCTATCTACCTTACGTTTCCTTTTGAAGATCTATTTACAACCTATGGGTTTACACCCTAGAGGTAAATCTATAATCTCCCACGTACCATTCTGTATAATGGAATCCATTTCACTAATGGGAAATTCTTTCCACTATGGAACTTCAGAAGAAGTCATGGATTCTCTATAAGTCTGTGGATCAGTCTCAACTAAGCATGTTATGAAGTCTGGCCCGAAAGATTTTTCAGTTCTAAGTCTTTTACCTCTTCTAGGCTCAAATTCAACTTCATCTTCCTCTAAAGGTAATGTCTGACTGGTCGAAGGGACATCTAGGGGATCAACACATATCATGCGAGAATCAGATTTCAATGGAAAAATATTTTCAAAGAACACAGCATCCCTAGATTCCAAAATAGTATTCACACCAATTTTAGAAATTTCAGAACTCACAACCATAAATCTATATGCAATAGTATGCTCAGGATACCCTATGAAGACACAATCAACAGTTTTGGGTCCTATCTTGGTTCTCTTAGTTGGAGGAATGGAAACCTTAGACAAACACCCCGACACTTTAAAGTATGCATAAGAAGGTTGTCTACCTTTCCATAACTCATATGGAGTTTTGTCTGATCCTTTAAAGGGTACTCTGTTCAAGACATAGCAAGCTGAGAGGACGGCCTCCCCCCAAAAGTTTGCAGGTAATCCTAAACTAATTAACATGGCATTCATCATCTCCTTAAGGGTTCGGTTCTTCCGTTCAGCCACACTATTAGATTGTGGTGAATAAGAAGGAGTTACTTCGTGTATAATGTCGTGTTCTGTGCAAAAATCTCCTGTAGGAATTGCATACTCACCACCACGGTCAGACCTAACAGTTTTAATGGCATCACTCATTTTGTTTTCAAATTCTATTTTATACATCTTAAAGGCTTCTAAGGAATCATCCTTACCTTTAAGAAAATATATGTCACCGTACCTCGTACAATCATCTATAAAAGTGACAAACTATTTCTTACTACCTCTAGTTTGAACTGATTTTCATGTCAACTAGGTCTGAATAAATTAATTCTAAGGGTTTAGAATTTCTTTGAACATTTTTTCTAAAAGGTTTTTTAGCATATTTTGATTCTACACATACTTCACATTTATGTTCATTATCCAAACTAAATTTGGGTATGCAGCCAATGCTAGCCAGTTTATGCATTGACTTATAATTTACATGTCCAAGTCTATCATGCCAAACATTTAATGACACACAAACATAAGCAGAAGAATCAATTTTATTCATTTCATCAGAGGTTACATTAAGTTTGTAGAGACCCTCAGTCTTATAACCCTTACCTACATAATCCTTACCCTTAGTGACAACAAAATTCCCAGATTCAAAAACAAGTTTAAAACCCTTATCATCTAAAACACCATAGGATACAAGATTTTTGCAGATGTCCGGAACATGAAGAACTTCATTCAATGTGAGAGTCTTGTCATAAGTGAGTTTTAGCCCAACTTTGCCTTTTCCTGCAACCTGTGCTGCCGATGAGTTACCCATGTAGAATTTCTCCCCTTCCCCTACCTCCTGATAGGAGGTGAACATATCTTTGTTTCCACAGAGATGCTTGGTAGCACCAGAGTCTACCCACCAGTCTCTCACATTGGTTACCAAATTAACTTCAGACACCGTACCAGAAAACTCGTTCTTGTTGTTTTCAACCAAATTAGTATTGTTTTTCTTATTATTAAATTCCTTACGTTTTCTTCTGTGTATTTCCATATGGACAGGAGTTCCACAATCATAACAAGCACCTTTAATTTTACCAATGCCAGATTTGGGTTTCTGAAATATACCTTTCCTGTGATGACTAGGTTTAGGGTTGCGTTTGCTGCTCTCACCCTTTCAGTACTGGAAGACTTGTGTTCAATTACATGAGCCTTGTTGGACATGTCCCTTGCAGAAGATACGTTCTTTTCTTTGGAGCACAATAACTCTTCCAATTGAATCTTCTTACCCAAATCAACCACAATGACTTCACCAGTTTTATGTCTCAATCTATGTTTGTATTTGGACTAGGAAGACGGTAATTTTTCAATCATGGCAGACACTTGAAAAGTTTCATCTATCACCATACCTTCAGCAAGAATTTCATTGATAATACGCTAAAGTTCAAGGAATTGATCAACCACAGATTTGTCATTCGACATTTTATATTCCAAGAACCTAGCTACCAAGAATTTTTTATTTCCAGCAGTTTCAGCTTTGTATTTTGCCTCTAAAACAGCCCATAAATCAAAAGAAGAAAAGTTCTCTTTTGCATTATAAAAGTCATACAGTGCATCCTATAAACAATTTCGAATATGGTTTTTAGCCATATAATTCTGCCTAACCCAACTTTCCAAATCCCTTTCATTTCCAGCATCATTCAAACCCTCATCAAAAGATTTCAGAACAAGTTCATCTAACACATGAAAACTCGGAAAAAATAACATCTTTGATTGCCATCTTTTGAAATCCTTCCACTGCATTTTTCTGGTCTGTCAACATCATTTTTACCCATTATTACAAAAGAGGCGATATTCTGTTAAGATTGTTATATCTGCAACAATAAAAATACTGAAACAGAAGATGTTAACGTTAAAATAAAATATCTGAATTGAAACAATGATTTGCACACAAAGGACAGAGCCACCTGCTCAGCAAATTGTCCTTAACACAATAGTCGACGGGTACTCCTCAAGAACGAGAGATGCTATACCCCCATAACGAAGATGTGTCTAGGATAGAACTGCCCGTTATGATTTGTATAAGCACAATACAAATCACCCACTCAACGAACTCAACAACAATAGAAGAAGGAAGGAAATAAACAAGCAAAGCGCATAGCAAATAAAGAAGAGGGGAAAAGAGCTAGGGATAGTAGCCTGATCTGGGATGATGAAAAATTCAAGTTCTTTTTATAGGTGAGAAGAGGAGAGAAATCATCCATCAATCAATTCTGCAATAAGAGTCAATATCGACGTAGTGATGTAAAAAGAAAACTTGCAGAAAAATATCGACATTATGTGACAAGATTTGATTTTTGAAATTTAAATTTATTTAGAAAATATTTCAAAAGAATTTTGTCAAAAAAGATAAGTCTTGGTTGACCCACACCCACACCCGAGCCCGACCTGGCCCGCTTACGTGCTTCGGTACGAAGCACTGTGTGTGCGTGGAATGTGTGGTTGCACCAACTAGCCCATAGCCTAAGTCCTCTCCCTCACACAAAAGTGTGTTGACCCCAAGGGGACACTCTTAGATGCAAATTTCTTAGTAATTTGGAGAGGCAACATTTTTAGTTTCTCTTATGTGGGACTAAAGGTTTCATTCACAAATAGTGAAAATGAGTTAGTGTCCTTAGTGACCCCTTGGTCCTAAGTTCCAATTAATCCAAGACCAAAAACAAAACACATAAAATCATTTTCTTCAAAAGTTGCATCGTATTATCTATTGCAAGCGGATGTACTTATTTGGAGGCAAATTATCCTATCCGTAAAGCCATCAGGTAACGTACACTTGTTCTTAATATCGGTTGTGCATCCATACACACCAATTACTGTATTCCTTCGTATGCATATATGTTGAGGAACTGAATACGGATTTATTTTCTAGTAAAGGGAAAGGACTGGCCATATAAGATAAGGACTCGGATTTCATCATCGTTTCCTTCTTGCCCGCCTTAGGAACACGTTACCTAACGCGAACCTAATCCTTGAAATTTAACTAGAAAGAAGACCGATAGGGTATCGAGCTTATTGGAAAATTATTCAAAAGGACTGTATTGGTTACTTTGTTAGTCTAACTTAAAGTTCATGAAGATTATTTTAAGTTGATTCAAGACGCCTTGTAACCCAAGGAAACAATTCCAAAGAGGCAGGGTTATCAAAGCTCCATAGAGTTTATCCTGTTTCTATTCGACTAAATCGAATTCGGATAGTTCTGAGAGATTCGCTAAAACTGTAACTAGTTTCCTTTTGGAAGAATAGAAGTTGGTCTTGAACAATCTAAGTGGAGCCATCATGCTTTTTGTTTGCTAGATTCAATAGGTTTGATTTGGTTGAGTCGGCTTTGTTTGTGTTTGTTTAGAATTCACTTCCAATTAGGAGTTATTTAATTACATGCCCAGGCCGCCTAAAGTCTTGAGTGAGCGTGCCTGGAAAAGAGATTTTATTGGTCGTTTAATCAGTGACGAGTACAGAAACTCGGTCTTTGAAATTGAGAATTTAGGAAACCCTTCTTCTGAGAGCCCGATTTTTGGAAGCTTTAGTTTTAAGAATTTGTCTCTTAGTGAGGAAGTTATTCCTAATTTTCCAGTTGTGCCAGAAATGACAACTTTAAAAGATTTGTTGAATCCCACTAGGACTTCTCGTCCATCATGTATCAAGTTAGCTGAAACTCAAGCAAACTATGAGTTAAAACCTGGGACCATACAGATGTTCCCAATCTTCTTAGGAAAAGAAAATGAAAACCCCTACTTTCACATTAGGGACTTTGAAGAAATATGTAGTACCCTAAGAATTCACAACATGTCTGATGAACCTTTGAAACTTAGGTTGTTTCCTTTTTCCCTGAGAGATAAGGCCAAATCTTGGTTATATAGTTTGCCATCTGAATCCATCAAAACATATGAACAGCTTACCGCTGCCTTTTTATCTAAATTTTTCCCTAAGCACAAAACATCATCTATTAGGCATGAGATTTCCACATTCGTGCAGTAAGAGGGAGAATCTTTGTATAGGTATTTGGAAAGGTTCAACGATTTATTGATACAATGTCCCCATCATGGTTTAGAAAAGGTTAGACTAGTCCAGATCCTTTATGAAGGGCTAAATTATCCAACGACGACCATGGTCAAGTCATTGTGTACAGGGAGTTTTGATAATAAAATTATTGATGAGGCAATGACATTTTTGAATGAAATTGCCGAAAAAACCCAGCAATGGGAATGTACTAAGGAACCCCAGAGAATAATTTTACTCAGCAGAGGTACTGTCAATAGGGTAGATGGGATTCTTGAATCAGATGCCAAAATTACAGCTATAGCAAAAAGGTTAGAAGCCTTAGAATTAAGTCAATCTAGTTGTGGAATATATCCCAAGTCATGTTGGGAATGCCATACTGTTGAAGAGCAAGCCTATGCTCTTTACAATAACACTAGATATGATAACCATCAGAAGTTTGACCCATGTTCAGAAACCTATAACCCTGGTTGGAAAAACCATCCAAACTTTTCTTGGTCTAAGGGACAAAATCAAGGTCAGTCTAGTAACCCTCAGGTTCCCCCAGGTTTTGGTTATACTAAGAATCCTTCTGGACAAGCATAATTTCATAATCCGTTAGAAAAGACGGTCATGATTTAGCAGAGTCTGTCGCCTCATTAACTCAGAACACTAAAGATTTTCAGCAGTTTGTCAATCAAAGTTTACGAGAAAATCAAAAGATTATTCAGGCTAACATTCAGGCTACCTCCAATTTAGAAAACCAGGTTGGTCAAATTTGCTGAGTCTTTGAGAGAAAGAGAAAAAGGAAAGTTCCCTAGTCAACCACAACCCAACCCTAGAAGAGCTCATGGGTTATCTTCTGGTGAGAAATCATCAAATCATGTGAATTCAATTAAAAACCTTAGGAGTGGAAGAGTGGTAGACAATAAGGTAACCTTGCCCGATAGTGAACATGTTGTAGTTCACCCTTCTGAGCCTGTAGTTGAAGAGACTGATAAAGTCTTTAAAGAGTCCAATGTGGATCCCGCTGAGCCCGATTTTTTTCCCAAACCCCATCCCCATAACTTCTAGTACCAACTAGGAAGGAATCCAACTTTAATGATATATTGGAAATTTTTAAGAAAGTCAACATCAATCTTCCTTTATTAGATGCAATTAGGAAGATTCCTACTTATGCCAAGTTCCTTAAGGATCTTTGTACGCGAAAGCGAAGGCTTAGTGTACAGAAAAAATCCTTTATAGATAGTCATGTGAGTTCAATTATCCAGAACAACACAACTTCTGAGTACAAAGACCCAGGTTCCCCTATTATTTCTTGCACAATAGGTAACTACCGTGTAGAGAAAGCATTACTTGACTTAGGAGCTAGTGTGAACTTACTTCCGTACCATGTGTACCTCCAACTAATACTTGGTGACTTAAAACCTACCCAGATAAAACTTCAATTATCTGATAGGTCTGTGAATATTCCTCGTGGTATTGTCGAAGATTTTCTTATTGAGGTCGATAGGTTTATCTATCATGTGGATTTTGTTATCCTAGATACCCAGCCTGTTCTTGAACTAGAAAACCAGATACCTGTGATATTATGTCGCCCGTTTTTAGCTACATCTAATGCGAATGTGATCAATAACTGTTGAAATGGTATTATGAATTTATCTTTTGGTAATATGACTATTGAGCTGAATATTTTCAATATTAGTTTAAACCCTCTGAGCTAGATGACACGTGCATTGAAGAGGTGAACATGATAGGAACATTAGTTCAAGAGTCATTACCAAAAATCTTATCTGAAGATACATTAGAGAGTTGTTTAACCCATTTGGGCTTAGATTTCGACAATATTAGCATCATTGATCAAGTGAATGCTCTGTTAGACTCTACCCATGTGTTAGATATTAATAGATGAAAAGATAAGTTCGAACCATTACCAGTTTCTAATTCTACCTTAATTCCTTCTTTAGAAGAGCCTCCTAAGTTGGACCTCAAACCATTGACAGATACTCTGAAATATGTGTTTTGAGGCCCATCTGAGATTTTGCCTGCAATTGTAGCATCCGACTTGGATAGTGATCAGGAAAGTAGGCTAGTGATCGTACTTCAAGACAACAAGGAAGATTTAGGGTGGACCTTAGCAGACATTTATTCATTTAGAGGACGACACCAGACCTTCTAGAGAGATGCAACGTCGACTGAACCCTAACATGAAAGAAGCAGTTCGAACTGAGGTGCTTAAGTTGTTAGATGCGGGTATTATCTACCCCATTTCAGACAGTAAGTGGGTTAGCCCCGTTCAATTTTTTCCCAAGAAATCAGGTATCATTGTAATCCAAAATGAAAACAATGAGTTAATCCCAACCCGAGTGACCACGGGGTGGCGTGTTTGTATTGACTATAGAAAATTGAAGAAGGTCACAAGGAAGGACCACTTTCCCCTTCCTTTCATCGACCAAATGCTAGAGCGATTATCTGGACATAATCATTATTGTTTGTTAGATGGCTACTCTGGTTATAATCAGATTGTTATTGCCCCAGAAAACCAAGAGAAAACTACTTTTACATGTCCCTCTGTTACCTTTGCGTATAGACGCATGACTTTCGGGTTGTGTAATGCACCCGCTATTTTTCAGTGGTGCATGATGAGTTATTTTCCGACATGGTAGAATGGTTTTTAGAGGTCTTTATGGATGATTTTTCAGTGTTTGGTTCATCATTTAAAGAGTGCTTGCATCATTTGACATTAGTGTTAATTAGATGTAAGGAAAAGAATTTAGTGCTTAATTGGGAGAAATGTCATTTCATGGTTCGATCAGGAATTGTTTTAGGGCATATCGTATTTTATAAGGGTATAGAGGTAGACAAATACAAAGTTGACCTTATTAAGAATTTACAGGTTCCCAAAACCGTAAGAGATATTGGGTCATTCTTTGGGCATGCAGATTTTTATCATCGATTCATTAAGGATTTTAGCTTGATTTCTAGACCTCTTTGCACTCTGCTTATAAAAGATGTTAAGTTTGTCTTTGATGATGCTTGTTTAAAGGCTTTGAGAAGCTTAATAATTTTCTCACTACCGCCCCCATAGTCCAGGAACCTAACTGCAACCTACCCTTTGAAATCATGTGTGATGCTTCAGATTATGCTATTGGTGTTGTGCTAGGTCAACGAGAAAACAAATTACTTCATGTGATTTACTATGCTAGCAAAACTATGAATGATGCCCAACTAAAATATACCACCACAGAAAAGGAATTGTTAGCCATTGTTTTTGCCTTAGACAAGGTTAGATCCTATCTCTTAGGTTCTAAGGTCATAGTCTTTACTGATCATGCTGCTTTGAAGTATCTCCTTTCCAAGAAGGATACTAAACCTAGATTGATTAGATGGATCCTTTTGTTACCATAATTTTCTCTAGAAATTAGAGAGAAAAAAAGGGTGCAGAAAATATAGTAGCGGAACACTTATCTAGGCTTGTTTTTGATTCCCATGATGATTCCCCTCTTGTGAGGGATAATTTTCCTGATAAACAACTTTTTCTTGTTTTCCGATTACCTTGGTATGTGAAAATAGTGAACTATCTTGTTACTGGTCGAATGGCCCAACATTGGGGTAAACAAGATCGTTCTAGATTTTTAGACGAGGTTGAGCATTTCTTTTAGGACGATCCTTATCTGTTTAAGTATTGTCCAGACCAGATTATTAGGAGATGTATACCTGAGAATAACCAGTCTAGTATTATTTCCTTTTGTCATGATCATGCTTGTGGGGGTCATTTTAGTACTAAGAAAACCGCTGCTAAGATATTGAAGTATGGATTCTACTGGCCTTTGTTGTTTAAAGACACCCACCGTTATTCTGTTACTTGTGAGCGTTGCCAGAAGTTAGGAACCATTTCCCGTAGAAATATGATGCCTTTGAATCATATTTTAGTTATTGGGGTCTTTGATGTGTGGGGTATTGATTTTATGGGTCATTTTCCTAATTCTTTTGGTTATTTTTACATCCTTGTCGCTGTAGACTATGTGTCTAAGTGGGTTGAGGCGGTTTCGTGTAGAACAAATGACCACAAGGTTGTGGTCCAATTTTTGAATGATAACATATTTGCACGTTCTGGTACACCGCGGTCTATGATTAGTGATGGAGGTTCGCACTTTTGTAATCGACCATTTAGTTTTTTGATGAAGAAATACGCTATTACCCACAAAGTAGCTACCCCATACCACCCACAGACTAGTGGTCAAGTAGAGGTTTCCAACAGGGAGATAAAACATATTTTAGAGAAAACAGTTAATCCTAATCGGAAAGACTGGTCATTGAGGCTTACTGATGCCTTATGGGCTTACCGTACTGCGTTTAAGACCCCTGTTGGAATGTCACCTTATCGTCTAGTTTTTGGCAAGGCATGTCACCTGCCCCTCGAGATAGAGCATAGAGCATATTGGGCTGTAAAGCAACTTAATTTTTCGCTTGACAAGGAAGGAGCTCACAGGAAGCTCCAGCAATGAGTTGGATGAGATTCGTAGAGATGCATACGATAGTGCTAAGGAGTATAAGAACAAAATGAAACTTGTGCATGATAGAAATATTTTAAGAAATTCCTTTTCTCCAGGTCAAAAAGTTCTTCTGTATGATACACGTTTGCATCTATTCCCCGGGAAGTTACGGTCTCAGTGGACGGGTCCTTTTATAGTTCACACTGTTTTTCCTCATGGTGCTATTGAGATTGAGACATTGTATGGTAGTAGTTCTTCAAAGGTTAACGATCAGAGACCCTTTTTAGAGCTTTTTCCCGCAGGTGATGTTGAGGAGGTCCCTCTGGTGGACCCACCCTACCTTGATTGACCATCAAGGATGTTGTTGTACATTAGTAAGTTTTTGTAGTTTTTTTTTATTTTTGTGTCTTATTCCCGAAAGAAGGATTGTTACGCTTCACCCAGGTACTATCTTTCTGACTTACCTCTTTATTCCTCTAGTTACCTATATTTTTGGTATTGCACTTGAATTTGAAACATTAAGGACAATGTTAGGTTTAAGTTTGGGGGTAAGTGAGAAAATTTTAGTTGAAATAATAAAACTCCAAACTTTAGAAACTTGTGAACAATTCAGGGTGATACTGACCATTTTAGGTAGATGGGAACTTAGCTCTTTTTCTATAAGAATTGGTGTGCCCAACTAAATGGTTTATTCATAAAAGGATGCCTAGCTCAGGTGTTAGAAATAACATGATAGTTGTCACCATATCTTGGAGTCTATCTCGATCATATGACCTTCTGTTTTTATTTTTACAATTTTTGTGTTTCTCTAAGTGATTTGGTGCGGCACCAATATCAAATTGTTATCACCTCCAGGATAAAGTAGAGTGTTTGAGATTAAGCCCCATTATTGTATTATTTAGACCATTATTAGCAAATAAATAAATAAATCGAGTATTGACACTTTGATAGCAATATTTGTGTGTTCTCCCTGTCTCCTTCGCCTAAGCAAGCGTGGAAAGAAGGATCCGAGAACTATCATGTAAGATGCTGATAAGGAGCATGCGCTTGGATTCATTTGATCCAATCGTGTTGTCGTACATTTAAAAATAATAAATAACTATTTTATTTTCAATAAATCGACCGCTGGGACCCTTGTATGTTGTCAGTAAAGGTTTTGTGGGTATACCTCTTGTAAACCCTTACGAGACAAAACTCGTCCACTAGGGACACCTAGGGGTTTAAAGGCTTATTACACACGCTAAGTGCAATCGCGATGCCTGCGAAAGTGAGTTAGGATTTTTATTTTCTAGAATTGCTCGAGGACTAGCAAATAATAAGTTTGGGGATATTTGATAGACATATTTTTGTGTCTGATTTGTCTCAATTCTTTATATTGATAGTGCTCGATTGTGTACTAATTGTGTTATTTTATGTGTTTGTAGATATTTTTGGGAAATAAACATTATTGGAAAAATTGGCTCGAAAAAATGTTAAAGTCACCCCGAGAAATTTATAGAAGTCACCCAACAAGAAATGATAAAGGCACCTGTACTTTGGATTGGGGAACCCCCTTCATTTTCAAAATTCAAAAGAAAAAAATCTTAGCGGGAAAATGTTTCTTCTTAACTGCGTGAATCAAAAGCGTGATTTTGGAGATCTTTTTTGTTATTAAAACAAGATATTATCTTGCCATTATCATGGACAGTTTTTATGCGATTGGAAGACCACAAAATCAAAACGGAATCAAATCACATCACGAAAAATCAGAAAAAAAAAGATACCCGAGTATTATTTTATGATAATGAAGATTCTGTGATGATTTGGTGGTTTGTGGTGTATAAATAGGATGGGGTCGAGCCATAAAAGGGACATAGAGTTTTAGGGAGAGCTCAGGATGCGAATAGAGGAATAAAAACCAATGCAGAGAATCTGTTGCTGATGCTGCTGCAAGAAGAACAGAGAATAGGTAACAGTTTATTCAACCTCTCAGCCACAGTTTCTTCATCCATCTGCAACGGATATCTTCGTATTTGCAACATTTATCTTCAGCTGCAACAGTTTCTTCAACTCATCTGCAACGGATATCTTAGCATCTACAACATTTATCTTCATCCTTTCTCTATAACAGTGAGTCTGTAACGCCTATAAACGTTGCAAACTCACTGTTTTCTTTATTTTTCTCCTTTTTCATCATTTGTAAACATTTTGAGCCATGAACCATAATTTTGAGCAAGTGATTAATATGAGGAGATAAACCCCATCTCTGAGGCGACCGAGGAAGCTATTTTTTCCAAAACTTATGTGGTAATATTTATTTAATTAATTTATGCAATTCTTTTATGATTATTTTCCTTGGTTAAAAATTGATTTATTGATTTTTATTAAACAATTGTGATTTCGTTTGATGGTACATGCTTGTCCTAGGTTTTTGATGTTCCATGCTTTTGTTATACAATTGTTATTTTAAAAATCTACTTGTTGCAATATTTTAGAATCAAATTAAATGTAAGAATTGCATAAATATAATTATTGAATTAAATCACTTTAAAAATTGGAAAATAGTGGAATCTTAGCCTCAGTTTTCTCTCAATCTTGTTATGAATTTTATTTAAATTTTGGTATATTTAGTCTTAGAAACTAAGTTTAAATCCAAATCTTCACAAGTCTTGAACGAACTTTTCTTACCACTATTACAAAACCGTCACTCATCGATTTTAGTTTTTTTTCTTAATTTATGTTTTTTGTTTGATTTCGGTGCTCTTTTTTCGGTTGATTGAATTAGATTTAGGTTTTTCCTTATTTCTAATATGAATTCCGATGATTCTTTTTTTTTGTTATTATGTTTAGGTTACCGAGCTATCCGTAATTTGTACTATCAAAACAGAAGACAAGAGTAATGCAGAGCTTTGTTTGCTTCAAGATTTCACTGAATCTTCATCTTCTTCCCCTTCATTTTATGGTTATCATTTTTGTTTGATAATTTTTTCAAATCAAAAATTTAAGGATTGGTGACTATGATTCTTCAATTAAGGTTCCTCAAATTCATATTCATTTTATTTTTGATGGTCACTATATTTGTTTTGTTAATTCACAAAACAGGCAAAATTCTTTTGTATAACAAATATTTTGATAATTATAAATTTCAGTTTCTTATAAACTAGTATTTTTTGTAGAAATTTATTGAATTATAAGAATGAGGTACAACTAAGAATTAACGCTGCAATTGATTGTATACGAACATCTCTTGTTCTTTGTGCTATGGATGCTTATGAGTACTTATAAAATGTTATTTATTTCCTTACTGTTTGATATAGTTGATTGTATGAGAAAAGTGTTTTGATTAATATTCACGGAGGTTGTGTGTAGTTGTCATTCCTGGCAACATGGGTATTCTGTTGTAGAACAAAACAGGTCGAAATAACTTTTTGTCACACTGTTCTATACTTGATGTCGGCCTTCTAGCACTAGCTAGTATCACCTGCTTACATGTTATAACAATCTTACATGGATTATTAGCTGTTATGATTTCAAATGAATACACTTAATGTTGTTTTAGCAGGTGAAGATTTTATGCTGATATAATGTGCCGTAATAGAAAGTGAATTATTTGGAACTTTGATATTAATATCCATTTTTTGAGAGTGTAGTTTTTATATATCGTCAATTTCTTAAAGTGCATTTTTATACACTCATTTGTTGAAGTGCAATTTTTATGTATTGTTCGATGTGTACTCATTTTTATGTGCTATTGCATTCTAGAAAGACGTCTCAAACTAGGAACAGAGCTCGATGGGTGGCTCCGAGCAACTGGCCTTGCTAAATTGTCTAATGTTAGAGGGGTCATTGCTCCGTAAGTTATTCAAAACGACCTTTTGATTGGAGCCTTCTAACAGCAGAGCTATACTAATTCTTTTTAGTGTTGTTTTTATGGTACAGGCATGTTGGTTATTCATACCCAGGTTGCCTTGTAGCATATTCATTTGCTAATATAGACCCTATTGTGGTGCTAACTTAGGCTCATATGAAGAGGACAACTTGATGCTGTTTTTGCTCTTTTTGAATTTGAGTCGGTGAAGTGGTCTGGTTTTGTGGAGTTTGATGATGTAAAATGGGAAAGTTTTCTTTTGCATGCTCTTTTGTACAGAGCATTATCTCATGGGATTATGAAAATCCTTTGATGCTTACGTTTCATACTGTTTTGGAATACAAGATTTACGTTCTGCTCTACTCTTTATGCACACCCTTCGGTTTGTAATGACTTTACTTTGTGTTGCGTAACCAACTGTTATAATGTTATTTATTATTATGTTGAACATCATTTATGATAAATTCCGTCAGTTACAAAATTGTTATCTTCGGCTAGTCTTGGAACTACAAAATTGCTACCTCATTTTTCTCATGCAACAGTCCAGGGATCATATTGTTGATATTTGAAAGAGTTGGTACGATAATTTATAAGGCGGTAAAAGTAAACCTTATATATTTAGTTGCACTCAATTTCTCAGGGAAGATAATATACACTGATTCATTGATTGGAACAAATTTAGTTTCTCGATGTACCATTTATTTGTGATTTTTCTTTCCGTGGGTTGTTGGCTTTGAAATTCGTATATTATATTTTTCTCAAGCATTTTTTGTCATCTTTTTTCAGTGCAGCCATTTTGCACTGTTGTTTTTAGTGAATTTTTATAATATATGTTAGATGTACTGATTTTATTTTTAATGAATTTAGTGTGTAGCTCAATGTAGTCTATATCGGATTTCGGTTCGTACAAGTTTAGAGCGATACACTGGTACGTCTTTGTACCGGGGAAATCTCAGTTTCAAATATCGGCGAAATATCGTCTACATATTTTATACATATAATTATTATATCAAACGTTTTTAAGATATAAAATTAATACTCATTTTTCTAAAATACCATAAAAAACATGAGTACCAATTGAAAACCCTAGAACAATGATAAGATTTTTTTATTTTTGTATTTCTTTTTAATTAAAAACCGGCCGTACCGGTCCATATCGGCCATTTGGTCAACTCGTACCGGTCAATATCGGCCGATATTTTTGGGAAAAACCGTTCCACCGGTAAAGGCTATTTTGTATCGGGTGAGGTCCGATACCGGTAAAACCGGCGATATTTCGGCCTTACTGGCCGGTATAGACTACATTGGTGTAGCTCCAAACTAGCTTTGAATTTGCATGAAGTTGTCACACTTAGGTCGTTGCTGAGGGGACTTAAGTGTGTTGCTCCCATTTACTTTATCTTTTTTTTATTTTATTTGTTAATTTAATTGAAAATCACAGTGAGAATCAGTGTATAAACGTTATACTGTGTTATTTTTTCAGTATATAAACGCTGCACTCCAAAGAAAACTATCCAACATTGAGATTACAATGGAAGTTGTTCGGAACATGGTACCTTCCGAAAAGAATATGCTATTTGAGATGTCCAGAACAGCTATAAGGTTTGATTCTCTAACGTATTACAGGTTTTACGACTAGTAATCAAAATGTTTGCTTGTTCTTACAATTTTTACGATAAGTTTTTCGTGACTTCTTCACAGAACAAATCCTCACTATCTAGTTGGTTAATAGTTGGGCATATTTAGGTTGTTTAATTGATAGATAGATATTAAGACCGTAGTGCATATTCATTTTGTTTAGATCCCATAATGCTCTCTATGGTTGGAGCTTTATCATGCCATAAGTACAGAATATTGATAAATTATAGTGCATATAAGCACACTGTTGAAATATCAGTGTATAAATGCCGCACTCAAGAGAAAATTATAAAAGCGACACTAAGGTGTTAAATGTTTTGAAGGGGGAGTTGCTCTGATTATGTAGGTAGATAGTTGATTTGGACCTTTTACTCGGGCTCTGATTGTGTTTGGTTTGCTGATAATTCACAGTGCATATATGCTACACTACGCAAAAATTGTAGTATATTTATTCTGCACCACTGAAAATCTATTCGAATTGAGTGTATATTTGATATACGCGAATAAACCGAATATATATATATATATACGGTAGAGTGTAAACATGAGTTTTATTTTAATATTTATTTGGAGAAATAAAATACTGGTATTGAATTACCTGTACGACATCGAGTTTTTTTTCTTAAATCGTTCTGCCCAATGACAGTGATTGATCTAACATTCCCCTGGTGAATAAGTTGCCGAGGTACTGGGTTCTAAGTCCACTACTTTCTGATGGAACTATCATCTCAAAGTGTTGTGTAATGGGGGTTATCTAATTTTGTGTATATTGATTTTGTTAGATGAGAAGAAGCTAATAGTGCGTTTCAAAGTGGGTAATGTTTTGGATCAATGGGTTCAGGTAGATGGTAGTTCCATGGAAGTTGAGCATGGAGGCCATTGTAGTGAAATCCAAAGCACTAATTTTGATAGAGCAGGAGGGAACAAAAAAAAAGAAAATTAATACGATTCAAATGATGTATGTTTGCTTCCATCTGATCCGGATCTAGTTTTAGTTGACTGTTATATGTACAATTAGATATGTCATGTCATATGTGAGATATGCTTCTGATTTCATTGTTGTGTATACTTTGCATTAGGACGTAGGGAAGCTTAATGCCAGTGGAGAACTCACTGAAAAATGCTGCAATGTTGTACAAGGTGATGATGAAGTTTGTGTCATCATCTGCAAGCTTGGTGGAAGTGGAACTGGAATGCTCTTGTAGGTGATTTTTGTTGTTTTCATGTCATTTTTTTTTCTTTTCATGTGTAGTAGTTGATTAATTATCATGGTGTTAAATACTGAAATGTAAAGTCATAAACTTCTTGTTGGCACGGTAATGTTTATGTCGTCCGTATGTATTAGTAGTCAGTCATCCAGTGATCATTCAGTTTATAACAATATCAACACGGATTTTTTACGACAAATTTTATCTTTTAATTATTATTTTTTTGGTTTGGGATTTGTTATGGAAATGCAAAATGTTTACAATTGATAAACACAAATGATGGCTGAGCACGATCAAAGAACCAGCAACCCGCTCTTGACTTAGATTCCTGCACTCCGGAAAAACCAGTGTAAAAATGATGCACTCTAGAAAAACCATATTGGAGAAACTATACACTCCGGAAAAGAAAGCACAAAAATTATACACTTCAGGAAAACCAGTGCAAAAACTCAACATTCCAATAGTCAATAGTGCGTAAACTGAAAAAAAGATCACAATACAGATTTTATACACTCACTTTTGTAGAGTGCAGATTTTATATATTCATGTATATTGATTTTTTTAAACTAGCAATTTTTTGCCACACATGTCTACGTGAAGATGTTTGGACAATTTAAACAATAGTCCGTTTATAGCCAAAGAAGCACAAAGGTGACCCAATCCAAACTGGAAAAGCATAACCCCAGGGTAAACTAGTTACAGTGACACGACAAACCAAAATAAAAGGAAGTTAGACTTTTGCCAACCACCATCACTTTATTGGTTGTGATCCACAACTAGGCTACAAGCACCATCAATCATCTGCAGGGACGAAACAGTCAAAAGAAACAACATTAACTTCAAATTTAAAGAATCAACTCTGCTCGTCAATAAAAAGAGGACAACAGAAAGAATTAAGATTAACTCAACACTATTAAAAGATCACATAAATGTAAAAATCAATACAATATAGACAATCTGTACTTCCAAAATAACACAAAAAATAAAAATCAACATAGTATAGGCAATATGCACTGTTAAAATAGCATATAAATACGAAAACTAACAGAATATAGACAATCTGCACTGCCAAGGTAGAACGTAAATATGAAAATCAACATAGTATAGACAATTTGCACTTCCAAAATAACACATAAATATAAAAACTAGTACATTATAGGCAATCTGCACTGCCGAAATAACACATAAATATAAAATTCGTACATTAAAGGCAATCTGCACTGCCAAAATAGGACAGTAACATAAAAATCAATATAGTATAGGTAATCTGTACTACCAAAATAGCACATAAACATAAAAATCAGTACAGTATAGGCAATCTGCACTGCCAAAATAACACATAAATTTAAAAATCAACACAGTATAGGCAATCTGCACTCCACTATTGTAAGCATTATATCGCGCCTACACTCAATTACTACTGTAGCACACCTCCACTTGATTGATTGGTACATTTTTAATGTCAAAATAAACCTAGTTTTCTTCAATACAGTCAATATGTACTGACAGTAGTAATGTCAAACTTTGACCTAATTTTTTTTTTCTCCAGTATAGCCAATATGTATTGATATTTGATAATGCCAATTGGCTGAGTTTTTTTTCAGTACAATAATATTTTTTCAGTATATCCAATAAGTACTGATAGTTGGTAATGCCAAAATTGGCCAAGTTTATATAGTTGATAATGTCAAAATGACCTAGCTAGTTTTTTCTTTCAGCGCAGCCAATATGTACTGACAATTGAAAATGTCAAAATCAACCTAGTTTTTCATCGGTATATATGTTCTGTACCGATGGAATATGATGTCTGTATAAATAAAAATTGTTTTTTTCCAGTATAGTGAATATGTATTGTCGGATCATAACATATAATAGTACCTTTCCGTGCTCCTCCATCAGCAATTTCTTCCATAGACAGTAGTTGTTGATATATAATAATGTGAAAGTCCACTAGTACAAATATGGGCTTAAGTGACTGTTAAAAACAGTCACCGAAATATTTATGTGACAGTTTTGGAAAATAAATGCACTGTCACCAAAGCCTCTGTTACGAAAGGTCTTAAAGAAATTTTTACGGAATTTAACTATAAGGTAACAATTTCTTGATTAACCTTCTATTGTTGACAACTTATAATAATATTTTCTAAATAAAACTGTCATCAGAAATTCAATTCTTGTACTAAGGTAACAATTTCTTCATAAACCTATCATTGTTTACAAGTTATTGTAACATTTTTTATTTAAAACTGTCACCGCAAACTCAATTTCTTGTACAAAGGCAGCAGTTTCTTCATAAACCGCCATAGTTGACAACTTATATCGATATTTTTTTTTATAGAACTGTCATTGTAAACCCTCTTATGTTACATATTTTCTGTGAAACTATCATCGCACACCCATTTCATTAACATATTTTGCATACAACTATTATTGTATAATTAGATTTGCAGTGAGTTATTGATGATACTTTAAATTGAAAGATAAAGCTAAAAACACCAATTATATTTTTTAAATATCTTGTTACATATGAAATTCAAAGTTCAACACAATAAAATACAACAAAAGATGAGGTAAAATAAATAAAATACAATAGAAAATATTTCCTGAACTTTAATGCCCTAAAGTAGCCTTCCACTACCTCATATTTCTTGAACTTCAATGCTCTAAAAGTAGCTTATGCTTCCTCTGAATTGGATGAGGTCTTGTTCTCTCCATTATTAGTAGAATTTGTGTAGCCGCAGCCATCGGTGTAAACTTCTGAAGCAAAACACTCCCGATACCTGCAAAGTAGATAACATTTCCACATATTAAAAGATCGCCAAAAATTCTAGACAGTCCAAAACATGCCGAGACAAGAAAAGGAAACCGAACATCCTTTATCCTAGCTTGTGACTCGTAGTCACAGAACGAAGAAAAAAAATATACGATAAATAATACAACCCATCCTTTATCCTAATTACCCATGCAACCTATGTATGATGAATATAGAGTATAGCAGTCATTTACTCTGTATCTGAAGATGTTTAGATTGTATTAAAAAAAAACTGAGGCTTACTTGAAACCAGATAATAAAGCAGTGGATGAAGAACTGTTCTTTGAAAAAAATTATGTAGTTGCAGCCATGACAAAACTCCTTAAACTTAGCTCTCACAGTTACCTAAACATATAGAAAAAATTCAAATTACCCCTATAATCTACTCACAACCTGGAAAACCTGCTGATGATATAAATTCCGAAAATAAAAAAAGCACTAAGCATCTAGTATAAGTTTAAATTTCATGAAATGTCTTGATCAATACATAATATTTATTCCTAAAATAAAGAAGAGCTACTTTAGTTTAGTAGAGGAAAAAGAACATTTTTTAGTACTATAAGCCAAACATGACTTTCATCTTTATTTTTGATCCTCCCAAACTCACCTCATAAAGTGTCTCATAATTACTAGTCATCATATATCGAAATTGACCACTATTAGGACTGTAGATCAATAACAAACTCTCGAGGCTCTATATTTTGTAAATTTCACGTATTTCTAAACTTGGGTGTGAGATCTGAGCATCAATGTGTTTTGTTTTATAGTTGCCCTTCTAAGAGGATCAAAAACATGCTTCGGGTATTTATAACCTTGAAAACTAACTTATAGGGTCCTTCAACAAATGACATAAGGACATTGAAAATTTTACATTCACAAGGACTACATGATTCTACCAAAGGATTTCATATTAAATATGGTCGTAAGTGGTGTTACAACATGTCATTTATCAACTAAAAAGTTTTGTACTTTCACAAAGTTCAGTATCAAATAATCTTATATAAAAAACAAACTGACCACTACATATAAGAATGTCATTCCACGTGAATTTGAGGAATGCCTGGAATCAAGTAATACATACATAGCACATAAAATTCACACACCTGGAATTATTCTGACGTGGCAAGAGATGAATGCAGAACTTCTTCAAGGTACTTTTCAACAGTTGCATATTGGCTTCGTTTTTCCTCAATAGCTAAAGAAGCAAGAGTTTTATCTTGAAAAAAGGAAAATCTATTGAGATACCATACGTACTTAAAGTGACTTTAGTGTACCATCGTACAAGAGGCTCATACTAGAAAATACAGAAGGTAAGTCTTGGTAGCTTCTCAAGGTATCCATGATAGGCTTTGTTTTTTTCTCCAACTCCTTTCGGTGTTCATCCATTTCAACCAATTCACCATGGATGATATCTGATGTGTAACCCATGCGATTGAGTAATGCCTGCCCCAAAGGGTTTCCTAAGTTTTGTTATATAATATTTAAAAAAACTCTTAATAGCAGAAAGTACATCAGCAATTATAAACAAACAATCCAAACTGGCCATCTAGAACTATCCATGACCAAATATGTAATATCATACAAAGGGAAAAACAAAATATACCTTCACCAATCTTACTTAGTTACTTATTAAGATATTTATGCAATGGATAAGCATGTCAACATCCATATACTCTAAACTTCTGATCTAATTCATTGCCAGCATCTATCTTAGCATTTCTATTAGACTGCAACCTCAAAAGATAATAATATGCATCCGTAGAAGAAATATATATGCATGAGCATATGATGGCTATATATGCTGATGAAATATTGGGTAGTATTCAATAAGACATTTTGTTACACATCACATGAATCCAATAGCAAATTATATTGTTTAGAAGTTAGTACACATACTGGAGGATTTATTTATCATGGCATTTTAAATCCCTCAAGATACATATCACAAAACACAATACTTTAATCTGTTTGTAACATTATCTATGGGCCAATGCGGAAGAGACCAGGAGGGTACTGGACTCTGTTATTATTTTTTTAAAGTAAATCCTTATTTATTAGCTAAATCAAACAGATATTTAACTTGATTTGAGATGGCTATATAAAATGGATTCATTAGATCTGCTACATGTGATTTCCCAATTGTTTGAAGTTGTTGATTTTCAATTTTTGCATATTGTTTGGTGCTTTGGTCTCCTTTCAAAAATATGGATGCCGAAGTGAGATGAATGAACAAGAAAAGAGAGAGAAAAAGAGGATGAAAATGCGTACCTTATAATTAGAAAACTGCGGCAAGTACTGACGTTCTTTTGAAAGCATAATTGTCAAATTAGTTTTCCAATGATTCATTTGACCCTCACAAGTAGCTACATCATCTACCAACTGTCCAAGTGTTCTGCAAATATACAACTTATTCACCATACATACTTCTACGATTAACCGTCAATTAGAACTATAAGCTTTCACAATGCAGTTCATATAAGAAACTCGAAACTTAATTAGTTTTTAATGCATCAAAGTATTATATTATACAAAGAAAGAAAACCTTTCAAATATGTAAGTCTAGCAATAACTCTGCGAGTGTCCAGTAAAACTTTGGATTCCTTTTGTACATTTGCCTTTTTCTCCTCTGCTCCACTCTTTCTCAACGAAATACCAGCCATTGCTACTAGAAAACTGAAACCCATGTACCAAACATATGACAAAATTATTCATTCTAGTCCAAATTCTATTAATATATGAAACCCGAAAAAAAAGGAAGCAAAAAGTTAATGCATTAATTTTCAAGTATCTCGCTTAAAGCAATCCTTTCTATTTATGTAGTGACAGATCTGTGTATCCAAACCCATATACAAGATTCACTGGAATCAAACTAAAGAAAAAAGAGCTATAAATTCAAGTTAATGTGAACACCAAATTAACAAATATGGAATCATAATAACAAGAAAAGAGAGATAATCACCATACAATTAATATGGATAAAGAGGAAACTACTTACCAAAAGCCAAGAAAAGGGAAAACGATCACCAAAGTCTTCTATTCTTATGTAGTTGCGCAGAATACAACTGGCATAACGAGAGTCAGACTATAATCGTAGTACTCACCAGCTATAACTAAAACCCTAGTCCAGAAACATAAAAACCACTAGTTTGTTTATCAACATGCACTCTAGTACCAATTTGACTAGTCGCAAACCAAATCGCACCAACATTCTAAAAATCTGAACCAGCAAAGAAAAACTTACAAACCCACATTGAGGCATCAAATTCAAAGGTGAAACACCTGTTGAATGACAAGCTTGAAATCCTAAAACATCAAACAAAAAAACTCAGCAATGATATTCTATCCAAAATTAGGGCTTCATATAAAAGAGAAACACATCTGGAAAATAAACTAAAATGAGAAAGTAAGATAAACCCAAATCATAAACTAGAGATTTTCACTATAAACAAACCGAAAACTTATACCTTTTAAGAAATCATGTACTTAATAATCGTCACGACCACAATCAAGAACCCAATCAAGGAACTCAGGACCATAATTTTTCCTAAGAGAATAAATCGAGAGATTCATTCGGTTTTCGAATGGAGATAAAGAAGAGAGATCTTTAAAGCTCGATTTCTGTACACGAACAAAATGGAAAGTTTCAGAGCAAGCGAGATAGTGAGTGATCGAGAGATAAGGATTGAAGCAAAAGATGAAACCCTAGATTGAAGTAAAAGATTAGATCCCATATTTTGCTAAGAGAATAGACCATGAGAAGAAAGAGATAAGATCTTCTTGTACAAAGATAAAAATTGTTGAAAGAAATAAGGTTTTTAATTTAATGGAAATAAAGAGATGGGCGATGGCAATGAAAAATTGAGTTTAAGCTTCTTCGGAGTTCTCAACAAAAATGAGAGGCGAAAGGTTCGAACGTTCAAGAGAGATCCACTATTAAAACTGCCCCCACTACTAGCAGATATGCTTAATTACGGGCTCAACCTAATAACATCGTACTTTTAAGAATTATTTTTGGTAAATTATGTAAATAGTAATAGTTGTAGATCATAACCGTCACTATAAATGGAACTAGTGGTATTTAAAAGAACTGTTATCTATAAACTTACACTTTGATAACAGATTCTATATGAAACAGTTACAATAGCTTAGGAATACTACCAGTTTATACCTGTAATTATACATCAGCGTATGATAACATTTTTCTACAAAAACTGCCATTGTATAGTTATTCAGTAACAGGTGAAGAACTTTCACGATAGTTAGCCACTATTGGTGTGAGTTTTGGTAAGAAACTGTTACATATATCTCATAGTTTTTTCTTTTCTGACAGTCCATTGGTGAACTGTCATGGTTTTGGATATTGAACTGTCACCAAAGCCCATATTTGTACTAGTGGTCAACCAAATTCATTAAATCTTCATCACCAGACCGAAATTTATCTCCATCATCCAAAAATTTCTGTTTCAGATCATCAAATTATTATAGATCTTAATCAACTCATATATATATAAGAACCAACTAGTTAGTAAGGTGTCATATTCTACTACTCCTCCTTGATTAATTAAACCTTAATTTCTTCTACCAATACCACCAACAATGCAAATCAAGTCCCTTCTTTTTAAGCTAGTAGTTATCATTGCCGCCACCACCACCATCAGAAACTCCATTCAAATTTCAAATCCTTGTGATTAATTCACTTTTTTCCTCTCGTGATGTTACTAACACAATCTCTTTCGTTTTTTTACATCTGGTTCTCTTTCTTTCTTTTCGTTCAGGTTGTAGACAGTGTATTCATCTTCTAAAATTTCACACGTACCATGGTCATGGGTATTTTAGTCTTTTGGACTTATAAAATTTTTTTGGACCTTAGAATAAATTTAACTTTCAGTTGGACCCTACTATAAATACTTTTATGGGCTTAAGGGCAACTGTAACGGTGCGACTACCCTATCGACTAAAAACCAAATTTTGTTTGGTCTTTGGCTTAAAAACCACAGCGGTAGGGGAACAAATTTTACTCGCACGCTCTTCTTGGTAGCCGTATGATACAGGGCGTTCTCTTAGTTGGCCGAATATAACACGGACGGTTAGCTATCCTAACGTATGTTGTATTTTCGTTCACTTAGAAGAGCGCGGAACTATACGCTCATCCGAATGAGCGCCAAATATAATGCGCTCAGTTAACAATACGTATGATTGAGCGTCTAGTTGGGTGGCCGTATTACGAGAGAGACGGCTTCATAGAAGGTCGTAATAATTGTTGCGTCTAGTTGGGTGGATGTATCACGAGATACACTGCCGATGAAAGACGTTTATCTATGAAACGGCCACCCAGTTGACCGTTTTAATGTTTTGGCAGTTGCTCTAAGTGAGCGTATACAACTTGACAGTGCACCTAAGTGACCGTATGGAATCACGGCCACTTAGGAGACCGATGGTGAAAATCAAGCCTTGTAATTATTGCATTCAATACAGCTCCAGCCATGGGTACACCAAAATGCATTTCATAAAGAGCTGGAACATTTGGTGCTAGGACCAACACCTGAAAATTTTAACCAACAAATCAACCAAGTATATAATGTAAATACATTTCCATATATATATAATCATTTCCATTATATACTTCCATTATATAATCATACGACCATAAATAATTTAGGAGACCGTATCTCTATCCATACGGAAGCCGGAAGGGAGGGATGGAGTTAGGAGACCATATGGATAGGAGGGATGGAGTTAGGAGACCGTATGGATAGGAGGCTTCCTAAGAGACCGTATGGTTGTATTGTGGTTTCTAGTAACGCCGTATGGATCAGGCGGCTCCCTAAATAAACGTATACATCCCATATGGTTTCCAGGAAGAACGTATATGGGTAGGAGTTCTTCTATCACACAGTATGTTTTGGACGACATTCTATAGAAGCGAGGAAGTGTGAAGCGTCGAGCCAGAACACCTGTAGTGAAGCGCTACTGTAATGTTTCGTATCTTCAAGGGGCGTTGTTGCAGCTAACCGTATTATCAGGCGTATAATTAGCTGAGCGTAGTACCAGACGCTTCTCTAGGGATACTTCTGATATAAATACGCTTCTCTAACTGAACGTATTCGGCATACGCTATCTCACATGGCCGTGCGAGTATACTCAGAATTCGGAGAGAATTCACTCCGATACTGTAGCAAATCTGGAGTAAAACACAAATATGCTCTCCCGTTGCGGATGCAAACTGGCGAGTAAAGAGAAAATTTTCTCTTCTCTCTTTACTCTACTCGCCCGTTGCAGTTGCTCTAAGACCAAACAATAAATTTTCTTTGACAATTTAGGGCTTGTTAGACTGTACCAAACTGGGCGGAAACATCCCATTTGCGTCATCCTGAGGTGATGGCTAACAATATCATTTCATATAAATACCAACACAAAACATAGCACTAGATGTTCTTCTGAAATCATTTCCTTGAAGCGATAAATGGATATCCTTTCAATTTCCTCCACCACCACACACACTCATCATCATACCTCACCTTTTTCTCCACCTTCTCCACTTCTCCCTCCTAAATTTCAAACCACCCTTACTTTCTCAGCAAAATCCTCATTAGAATCCGACATTCAACCTAACCCTTCTCGTTTCTCCAGCAATGTTCGTCGCCCTAAACCTATCAAAACCACCACATCCACACACCCCTCAAAATCCATACCTCTTCCTACTCCAAACCCTAAAAAGGCTTCCATTAACCCTCTTCGTAATCTTGTGAATCCACCTAAAGCCCATAGAAATCCAGATGATCTTACTAACAAACTCTGGCTTACTAGTAGAATATCACCTCCACCACCCCCACCGCCTCCGCCACCAACACCGCCACTGCAGGAAGCTGTTTCCGTTGTGAAAGAGACTACTCGAGGAAGTAAAGTTAGGGTGTTGGATGTTAAGAGTAATACAATTCGTGAATTTCGACAAGAAGGGAAGATTTTTGTCGGGAATCTTCCTACATGGATTAAGAAAAATGAAGTGGCTGAATTTTTTAGGCAATTTGGACCTATTAAAGAAGTGATATTGATTAAAGGACATGAGGATCCTGAGAGAAATGTTGGTTATGGTTTTATTATATACGATGGTGCTGCGGCTGCCAATTCGGCTATGAAATCAGTAGAATTTGACGGAGTGGAGTTTCATGGTAGGGTTTTGACTGTTAAGTTAGATGATGGGAGGAGATTGAAAACTAGGTCAGATGATAGGGATAGATGGTTAGCAGGGTCAGATGAAGTGGAGTATCGATCTAATTGGCATGAAGAAAGGGAATCTTCGAGGAATGATTTCAGAAAGGTTCTTGAGACTGAGCCTGAGAATTGGCAGAGCGTTGTTCATTCTTTTGACAGAATTAAGAAGGTTCTTATTGTTACTTTGAAAATGTGTATTTGTGTTTCTAGCTTGATATCTAGTTGAATCCAGTTTAATATTTATATTCATTGTGGAGAATTTATTTACTTTTTTGATAATTTAGGTTTTATGTTTTGAGTTATCAGCCTTCGCGAAGAGAATTTGGGCTGATGGTTAACTATTATGCAAGGCGAGGAGATGCACATCGTGCACGAGAAGTTTTCGAGAGAATGCGAGCAAGGGGAATTGAACCAACCTCACATGTCTATACAAGGTAAGAGTTGCGTATGTTTGGTTTAGATATTTGCTGTAGTCATTTGTTAGAATGAAATTTATTTTTGAGAAAGAAAATATATAAACTTGTCTCAGACTACACTCTTGTTTCTTTTCATCATCCCGCATTGAAGGTAATTCATTTCATGCAGCCTTATTCATGCTTATGCAGTTGCTAGAGACATGGAGGAAGCGTTATCATGCGTGAGGAAAATGAAAGTGGACGGTATTGAACTGAATATAGTGACATACAGTGTAGTTATCAGTGGATTTGCCAAAATTGGAAATGCCGAGTAAGTCAAATACTTACATCTGGTGCCTTATTTCTTTTCTTTTGGTACAAAATTCCTCTGTAAGTTATGGTATACTATTATTTTTTTAATTAGGATCAGAGTGACGAATTTCATTTCATCCTGATTCTCGTTTATACTGTTTCGGAAGAGCTGCAGATAAATGGTTTAAGGAGGCAAAAGGGACACATGAAATCTTGAATGCTATTATTTATGGCAATATAATATATGCTCATTGGTAGGTCTTGATATCCATTGAAGTGCTTGTGTTCAGTAGGTGTCCTCTGCTTAACTTTCAATGCCTTGATAGCATTATATGCTATTTTTAGGAGTGACTCTCATCCTTCTTGTTGCCCAAATGCAGCCAGGCCTGTAACATGGACCGAGCTGAAGATCTAGTAAGGGAGATGGAAGAAGAAGGAATTGATGCTCCAATTGACATATATCACACTATGATGGATGGTTACACGAACATTAGCAATGAAGAGAAGTGTCTTGTCGTGTTTAAAAGACTTGAGGTACACATTTTTGTTGATTAAGTGGTATGATTTGTTTGCGGCGTCTGTTCAATTTATATGATAAATGCGAGAGTAAGAATGACAGTGTTTTGAATAGCTGTATGTATACAATATAAGCATCTTATGTCATACCTGGTCAATATTACGTGTTCAAAGGTGTTGCAACATTAATGTTTTTGTGCTCTACTTATTCAAAAGTATTTGAAACTCCAAGGAGTATGGTAGATTAACTTCACCGATACACTGATGCTATTTATTTCTTGACTGTTCTAATATGCTCTATATATCCTGTTAATTTTTCTGCAGGAATGCGGTTTTACACCTTCAGTCATTAGCTATGGGTGTCTCATTAATCTTCTCACAAAGGTAAAATTCTGCCTTCCATCCTACAGTAGCGGATAATCCTTATTTAGCTCTTAGTTTTGATCCTTTTAAATAGAATTGTGTTCTCTAACGTGCTGTGGAACTGGATGGTTCACTTACTTGGGTAGGATTACTAACCCAAAACTGGGAGTCTAAAGTGCTGCAATCAAACTTTAGGTAGTTTGTGTGAAGAACAGCGTGTAAACTAATTGACAAGCACCCAAGAGATTCATTAAGCATAGTGTAGATATAAATTGGCCTGCACTTATTATATAATATTCTCTCGGCCATAGATAAGTAACACAATGGGATAACTTCAAAAAAAGAAAAATCGACAACTTTGTGATAGTACTCCTCCATCCAATTGATTAGCTATCATGAGATTACCATGTAAGGTTTGTTCAAGTTACTTTTGTAACATCTTTGTTTGATCATTGTTTCAGATGGGAAAAGTTACTAAAGCTTTAGAGGTCAGCAAAAAGATGGAATCAAATGGAATTAAACACAACATGAAAACCTACTCAATGTTGATTAACGGGTTTTTGAAGCTTAGTGACTGGGCAAATGCATTTGCTATTTTCGAGGATGTGGTCAAAGCAGGCTTAAAGCCGGACGCAGTGCTTTACAACAATGTCATCAGAGCCTTCTGTGGGATGGGCAACATGGATAGAGCCATCCGTACTGTTGAAGAGATGCAGAAACAGAGATTGAGGCCTACCTCACGTACATTTATGCCAATAATACATCGGTTTGCAAAATTAGGAGAGATGAGAAGAGCCTTGGACATTTTTGATATGATGCGGAGAAGTGGATGCATCCCCAATGTGCACACATTCAATGCCTTAATCGTTGGTCTTGTTGAAAAGCATCAGGTGATTTCAGGATGACAGCAGATGGCTTCTTGGAACATTATAGATGGCAACTCAGTGACATTTTTCTATATTCCCCATTATCAATATGTCCATCTTGTTTTGTCTTGCAGATGGATAAGGCGGTTGCGATAATAGATGAGATGTTACTAGCTGGAGTTACTCCTAATGAACATACTTATACCAAGATCATGCACGGTTATGCTTCCCTAGGTGATACTGGCAAAGCTTTTGAGTACTTCACTAAGATGAAAACTGAGGGTCTAGAATTAGATGTGTTCTCGTATCAAGCGCTACTTAAGGCATGTTGCAAGGCAGGCAGGATGCAAAGTGCCTTAGCAGTCACAAGAGAAATGAGTTCTAAGAATATTCCAAGAAACACATTTGTTTACAACATATTAATTGATGGGTATGGAAGTCAGTTTTTGTGTATCTTCATATGCAGTTTACTTTTAGAATCTATTTGTCAAGGTTTAGATATTCATATGCTCGAAAGTATTGCTCCATTGTCAAAGTTCTTTTTACTTTGTGGTTTTTTTCCTATATTTAATCTTTCTCTGCTGTCTTTCGTGATTCTGTGCTTGATTCATTAATTTATTTCTGCATTTTTTTTATACAGATGGGCTCGCAGAGGAGATGTTTGGGAAGCTGCTGATCTGATGCAGCAAATGAAGCAAGATGGAGTTTTTCCTGATATTCATACATACACATCTTTCATAAATGCATGTTCGAAAGCTGGAGACATGCTGGTATGTAGTCCTAACTGATTGATTTAGCAGTTAACTTCTGTTATTATTTTATCTTTTCCAAAAAAAAACTTCTGTTATTATTGCTAATTAGGGTTTCTTAGACAAATTTATCCTGATGAGAGGATTCTCTAAAATGCAGAGAGCAACAAAGACGATAAAGGAAATGGAAGCTATAGGTGTGAATCCTAACCTTAAAACGTACACCACATTGATCAATGGATGGGCCCGTGCAGCTCACCCAGAAAAGGCTTTAACCTGCTTCGAAGATATGAAGTCATTAGGGTGGAAGCCAGACAAAGCTGTATACCACTGTCTAATAACATCTCTGCTATCCAGGGCTACTTTCACTGAAGAATATATTTACTCAGGTATCTTGTCCATCTCTAGAGAGATGGTAGAACTTGGTTTGACAGTTGACATGGGAACTGCAGTGCATTGGTCTAGGTGCCTACGCAAGATTGAAAGGTCAGGAGGAGAGCTCACTGAAGCTTTACAAAAGTCCTTCCCTCCTGCTTGGAATTCGTCTGAAAATCTTGAGATTACAAATCATGAAGATGATGATAACGTCGATGATGATGGTGATGACAGTGATGCAAATTATTCTGATGAGGACGAGATTGAAGAAAAAGAAAGTGATATCTATGGGAATAAGCCTCATGATCGTTCAGATGACCACAAATTATGGTTTTAATCTGAACAATTGGAGAAGAGGGTTAAGAATCTAAGAAATTCTCATTTTGATTTTATTGTTTGTTGACAATTTAGAATATCTTGTGGCATCAACCTTGAATCTAATTAAAATTTTAATTGATTAGTTTTTCATTTGCATACTGTAATCTGGATATGAAGCTGCTGCACCTTATTCTTTTTCCAATTCTGCAGTATAGCAATTTGTATTTGGAGGTGATGGCCTACACTTTACTGGTGTCGATAATTCATTCGTGTTGGTCGCTTATCTCATTGCCTTTTTAGTTAGGAGGTGTTGGCCGCTTTTCTGCATTATATCCGTAATACATTAATGAAAAAGCGGCAGTAATTCTCTTGTTTCAGGGAGTATTTAAAGTCTTTAATGTAAAAAGATTTATCACTAATGTAGTCCAGCCTGGTTAGGATAATTATCTTTCACCCAGGCGACCCGCGGCAATGGAACACTTTTTATTATTCTTGAGCAACCATTAGATTTATTCTTTTATGATCTATTACCAGGTGATAATGAGCAACCATCAGATTTGTTTTTTCATGATTCTTTGAATTCGTATTAGAATTTTTATCTAAATGTATCTGATCTGAAACCATTAGAAAAAACAATAAACTGTTTGAATCTTTTTAATAAATTAATATTCAAATAATAAAAAAAAAATTGGTTAAACATATTTTTATATATAAATTATTAAATGTGTTATGAAACTAGAAAATAGAGATGAAGAGTCACAAAGTAGAGGGAAAAAAGAAGAGAGAATTGGTATTATGTGTGTAGAATACAAGTTTATGTCTCTGTCATAGGGATTAGAGATTTGGTGCCCAAGATATGTAAACCATAATCTTAGACACAAGAGCATCTTAGTAATTAAATTTCTAGGTTTATAACACTCCCCTTGATGACCAACGTGGCTAAGTCATTACAAACATACCAGGAAAACTCAAAAGAGCAAAACCTGAAAATGCGTAAACACAAAGACTTGAAACAGCGTTGGACACGCAAATGTTACCTTGTTAAAACCTTGACAAGGAAAACCCAGTGAGACAAAACCTTGATGAAGGAAAAAAAGTACAACGCGATAATTCCAGTGATACACCTTTGATGATGACGCTCCCCTGGTAAGTGCTTCAATTAAATTCTTGACTTGCAAATATTTGAGTCGAGACTTCCTAATTTAGGTGAAGAAATTTCTTACTTGTAGAAGATTGTTGTGCTTTCGTGAAGAAATTTGCTAGTTGATGAAGTCTTATATTGTATTACACAAGCAGCATTATCTTAGATTAAATACTCTTATTGCGTCTACATTCTTCTTCAACACATTGAGGACTTGTGTCATGGATCGGTAGCTTCTCGGAGATGATTTGCAGAAGTAGTTGATGTAGTTTATTCAACAAATTACCAAGATACGAATACATTACCATACGTGAACAAAAACTGTATTTGTGAGTAAATCTTATAGGGTTCAGAAAGACATCCAAATTCTTAGGAGATGGTTATGTTGTTTTGGTCGAACAAAATAACCTAGTTAATAGTGGGAATCCACCAAATAACTAAAATTGACACAACTCCCCCTTGGATGACCATCATGTTGAATTAAATTGCCTCACTAAAATCTTGCTAGTAAAACCCAAAGGGACAAAATATGGACGAAGGAAAAAGAGCACAACATCAACATTTTGAATGAAAATTCAACGTGAGCGAGATGTTGCCTCGTTAAAACCTTGTCAGGAAAACCACATGGGACAAAACCTTAAACGAAGGAAAAAAAGTGCAACTTTTGACTATTTATGAATGCTCACTCAACTATATGAGTATTACAGAAAACAAGCATCAAAATAGTAACTCTAATATATATCATAGATGAGTTTTATGCTAGCATAATTCTTTAAACTGCAGATTTAAGAAAAATAATAAGATTTATACTGCTAAAGCGTGGATTTTAGTATTTTTAAGGACTCTTCAAGAGACCTGTAAAGATGATATCATCAACTAATTAATCTGTATTTTTGGTTTGGTACCAAATTTCTAAAAACACATAAAGGATTGTTAAACTTGACATAATCAAGTCAGGTGGCTGCCTGAATATAATTTGAATCCTATAAGGATTACAAATATTGAATATGTTCCTCGACCATATTTCTTGTGTGAATGCAAGAGTCCTTCAAGGACTACCATGCCAAATGCATCATATAGAGTGAACAAATAGTATTGAACCAATCCTAGGGTTTGAGCAAAATAAAACCCTCAAATCGTTTTTACAACGATCATATTTCTCATATAACACATGAACACTACACCAACCTGTAATTTATAGAATTCAGGCACGTTTAAGTTGTTAAGTCATGGATCTAATATTGCTAATCAAGATATTTCAATCCAACATAATTTGGATTTTGTGTCTACCAATCACATATGTCGATATTTCTCTGCAGAGGGGATAACAATTACTATCAGTTGTTATTTCAGTAGCTATTTTGAATATTCAACAATTATATTAGTTTACCACGATCCCACACAATTCTCAGGTGTATGCATATCTTGAAAAATTCACAGAATTACTGGTACCAGCGCCCTTCACGGGCATTCTATTCTCGTCGTCATCCAATGAGAAGACACAAATTATGAGAATGTGAATCGTGCTTGGTAGTATCAATTAAAGAGCTACCCGTAACCTCTTATAAAGGGCTACCTTTAGATAGATGTGATTGGTTTTTCCTCGTCAAGAGGTAAAAGATTATATTAAAGCAAAATGAGACATTTCACACCTATTCAATGGCAGTCTTTAAGATTTGATCATTATGGAAGAGAAATTGATATAACTTTTAAGCTAATTAACATAAACTTTTGGTAGTATATAGTCTCCCCTGATTATGGCGGGAATATTTTTATCTCAAATACGAAAACTTCAAGTTTCGTAAAGTATTATCCGATTAATTCGAGGAGATATACTCACAATAATTTATGGATTTTAACAACACCAGGTTAGACCGTAGATAATGACTTCAAAAGCAATAAAAAATTATCCTAAATAAAATAAAATTCATCAACCATGAAATTTAACATCAATCATGGAATTTATTGGTTACAACCAAAAGCATATGAAATATGCAAATAAATCTCCAATAATTTTATGACATATAGGGCCAACGAGATAATGATTTAGAGTGAAATTATGGACATATTCTTTATCAAAAGAAATATATAGCAAGATCAATATAGTCACTACAAGGACTAATAATCTTGACTAACAAGCCGGGTGCGCATCCATTGATCTTAAGTCTTATCGTATTCCAATTAAAGGAGGAACAATTTCAAATTTTGGAGAATAGTGTTACCACGAGGAAAAAATATCATGCATGTGATTAATTACCGTAAGGACAATTAAATTATCAAAACACAATTTTTGATGATTACTTTACAGTTTCATGAAGGGAATAAAAACTGTAAACCTTCGTTCAATAGATATTTTTTTTTACTTTATAAAAAGAATTATAAATAAAAAAAAAATCAAACGCAAAGCCAAAATACCCATTATATATATATAAAATAAAAATTAATATGCTATACTATAATAGAGCGTGGGAAATAATAAAAAAAAGATATCAAAAACTTGGTGTCGTAACAAGTTGTAGTAGCATCACCAAAGTCTTATGAGTCAACCGTGCAAAACATTGCATGCATGCGAGACGGTGGTGCCTTTGGTAAAATCATCTGTATACATGAAAACAAAACAGATGTCAATATGGAAAAGAACATCTCGTTATGCTTTGTAATTTAAATATACTAAAACTAAAATTAAAGATTAAATACTAAATTCTTTTGTGTTATACTCCGTCTAAAACGTAACGGTTGAAAGAGTAAATTTTAATCAGGCGGACACTAAGTTAACGCTTGGTATTGGGCGGAAGACTAAGGATCCGTCTGTTGGAATGTTGTTGTATGTGCATATGCTAGTGAAAACGCTTGGTTGGGGCGGACACTGGATTAAGGCTCGGTGGGAGACGCAGTATGGTTGTAGACGCACGTGTAAGAGCACGCCCAAGTGACAGGCGTGGCCCTAGACAACTGCTTGATGGGGCGTAACACTACGTTCACACCTGTTGAATCTTCAGAAGCACGTCTAGGTAAACGCCCAAGTGACAGGCGCGGCCCTAGACAACCGCCTGATGGGGCGTAACACTATGTCCACGCCTGGTGAATCTTCAGACGCACGTCTAGGTAAACGCATAGCACGAGACGCACAGGTAACGTCACGCCTGGCACGAGACGCACGGATAAGTTCACGCTCCACCATATTCATGTTTGATCCAGTTCTCGGATCAAATATGATGCCAAACAATAGAAAAGCTGGACCATAATCCAAATTTAATCCCCCACTGTGATTGGTTTTGGGCTGACCAAAGACTAAATTTGGATTTGGTCCACATTATAGTCGCACCATTGTGGGTGCTCTAAGAAACCCATAGAAAATGTTAGATAAAACAAAAGTGTGAAAACTATTTAAAATGCCGCCATGTTCTATCTTTGACGGTATTTATATATCTTTGTTCATATTTCTTTGGGTAGAAACGATTGAGATGTAACACTGTAATTTAAAAAACCAATCAATACTGAGTCGGTAGAGCTACGTGCATGATAACATATTATGAAATTAGAAAATAGAGAAAAATAGCCACAAAGTAGAGGGGAAAAGGAAGAGAGAATTCTTATTATGTGTATAGGATACAAGAGTTTATGTCTCTATTATAGGGATTAGAGACTTGATGCCCAACACATGTAAACCCTAATCTTAGACATAATAATATCTTAGTAATTAAACTTTTAGGTTTATAATAAACGTGGATATTCAGTATAAATATAGGATATAAATAACTCAGATACTTTTTATGCCCGCACCTGTGTAGTCCATCCGGCCGGTACAACCGGTATACCGCCGATTTTACCGGTTTCGGCCGAAAAACAAAACGAAATCCGGTATACCGGTAAATGGTATTCAACCGAAAAAACCTGGTACGGCCGATTTTTTTTATTTTTATTTTTAAATCCAAAAAGAAAATTCAAAAAAATAATATATTTATCCTTGTTTTAGGGTTTTCAATTGTTACTCATATTTTTTTATGGTATTTTAGAATTGTATATGCATATGATAATATCTATAATTAATCTAATGATCTTGATTAGAATTGTAATATCCTTGTTTAATTAGCATTTTAGACGATGAACTTTGAAGTTGTTCTTGTTTCTCTTGTGTTTCCAGTTTGAACTTTGTATGAAATTGGATCTATATATTTTGGATGAGTACTAGTTTGTTATAAGGTGTTAAAAATATATTTATATTTATAAAATGTGAACTAGTATTTTTTTATAAAATTATAGGCATAAAATATATGGACCGATATTTCGCCGATATTTAAAACCGAAATTCCCCCGGTATACCGGCGTACCAGTGTATCGCTCTCGATCGGTACGAACCGAAATCCGATATGGTACATCCTTGGTCCGAACTTATATCTGTTTAATTCTAGTTTCGGATAAAAATCCGGATGGGCAAAGATAAGGATAACTTACAGGTTGGTTAACACGATCAGGGGCAATGACGAGAACAAACTGAGCATGATTCCATCACAACGTTTGAGCAAGGGTAGTTTTCCATTTAGGATGATGAGGTGTTTTCTGCCATAACTATTAACAAGAAATTCAGGAACAAAAATGACGGGTTTAAGTGGACATTAACAAATGTTTATTCATCCTGCAATGATGGAGCAGACTAGAATTCTTAGAAGAGATGGATAATATCAAAGGTTGGGCCACTGAGGTATTATGCATAGCTAGTGATTTTGATATGTTTAAAACAAGTTGGGAGAGAAAGAAAGCAGGTTACTCCCAATTGATTAAAATAGTTTTACAGCGTGTTCGTTTGGGAGAATCAATCTAGTAATCCAATTATAAGGTAATCGGACCTATTCTTCCAAACAAACATACTATAAAATCTCAGAATCCGATTCTTAGAAATTGGATTACCTCCAAAAACCTAATTTGGATTGTATCGTTGGTCGGATATAATGGAATTCTACTAGAGGAAAACAACTTTAAAAGATTTATATACCCTTTAAGGATTAATATATCCGATTAGAATGAGTGTAACTTTGTGCACCGACGGGTGTACATTCCCCCTCCTTATTTGTTGAGTTTAACGGGGTTATAATATTTCAGTTTTATTTTCTTTAATAATTTAATTAAAAATAAAAAAAATATGAGTTTCGAGACTATTTTTTCTATTTTTTCTTCTTTTTTTTTCGTCTTTTCTTTCTCTGTGTCCCTGAACTTTCAATGAAGATCACAAATTAGACTAGCTACCAACTTTAATAATTTCCTTCACTTACTAAGATTAATTTGAAAATTCAAGTATCAACAACAACCAAATCTAGAGGAAATCTAAAAATAGGAACATTTATTTAAGTATCAACAACCACCAAATATGGATGCTTCAAAAATAAAAATAAAAAACAAATATGAAGTAAAAGCTAATTCCGTTTATGATTATCATCTTCGATTGGATTCAGTACCTTCGCCAATTCTTTGTCTTTGTGTGCTTACACTGATTTTTATTTTATTTTAATCTATGAGTGTGCTTGCATCCAATCAAAGGTGGTTGTGTTTGTATTAAAATTGTTTTCAATAGAGGTCTCTAGGGAGATGTGCGCAGTAATACCATAAGTAAGTAATTCCCGATATATATATTTACAACAAGAAAAATGGGCTTTACCAACTAAACTAAAAGAGTTGTTACAGGTCATGTTTCGGTGTCCGAAGAACTCTGAAAATTACATAGCAACGAAAACGCCTCGCTGCTAAAGACTATGTGGCTAGAGACTTATACCAACATAGATGTTGGTATAAACGTCTTGCAGCAATAGTGAAGCACTAAGAGTTTTAGCTGGCAAAAATCTTTGGAAACTACCCGACCATCGTTGGTGGAGTATATAAACACTGGTTGCTGAAATACTTAACCCACAAGAATATTGGTTGGTGAATGCTGATACATTGTTAGTAGAGGTGGCCAACTATAAAATAATATCATTTGATAGAGAATGAAACCCATTGGATTTGAGTTGCTGAATTTGTTGGCTAAGAATTGTAGTCACTTAATTTTTCGATAGTTAAGAGTTTTCTCCACTAGATTTTAGTTGCTCAAGATTTAAGCTTTTGTAGAAGAGTTTCAACTTCTTTTGTATGGTTGATCAAAGGGTTTTCCAACAAGTTAATAGTTAATTGTTGAGTTGGTGAATGGGTTCTCCAACAACGTTTTGGTTGATTAAGATTTATAGCCACTACCTTTTTGGTTGGCGAGGTGTAAGTTCTATGTTGGTGAAAAGCTCCACCCACATATGATCTAGTTTTTTGAGGTAGCTGGTGACAAGCTCTACCTACATATGATCTAGTTATTTTAGGCATTACTGGTGTAGTTGGCTAAGGGTTTAACCAATGGAGATTCTGATGATAAAGGGTTCAAGCTTCTATAATTGTTTTGTTGACTGAAGGCTTAGACCAATGGCAACTCTGCTGCTCAAAGCCTCATCCCACTACAAATCTAGTTGCTTAACACTTGGCATTGAATTAAAGAATATACTGTATAAAATTTCAAGAAAAAAAAAAGAGTAGATTCCATTAATTGCCATTAATATCCAAAATATTTCTAAAATATTATCAGCCTTTGTTCCTTTTCATACCATCTGAAGAAACTTTACATCCCAAAATAAGACCCCAAAAAAATTTAACATCCCAAACTGAAAACCCCAACAAACTTCAATTACATTCCAAAATAAGAACCTTTATCAAGAAATCCCTAGCAAAGATGTTCCATACCTTCTGTATGTCCATTCAATGCTACTTCAAATCCTTCTCTTTCATCAAATGCTTTAATACCTGATATATTATTACAACAAAACCATGAATATAACAGAACATAAATAATACCTATGGGCGTGGTAATGGAAGAATGACTGAGATCAGCAGGAAGAAAAGTAATAACAAAGATACATGAACTAATGTTGATGTCATTTTCCATCTAAGCGGTGACAGGAATGAAAAAGAGCACTAACCTACCACCAACCTTCATACATACAAGAATTACAAGAAACAATATCATGCCACCAATTCATAACGGAAAGTCCTAGAACTGAATAGAGATATATTGGATTAATCAGTTACCAAACAACAAATCAACTAACGGAACAATCCATACTTACTAAAGATTCAAATATATTAAAATCAAGAAGATCCCAACACTATTCAGTCCCTATACACATTTCTCAGAGCAAAACCAAAAGGTATGGTACATACTGAAGATTCAAATATATTGGAATCAAAACTATAAACATTACTATTTCAAAATCAACAAGAAAATTCACAACACAGATCAATTCTGGCTACCATTTGCTTAATACAATAGATATTCACATTCAAGTAATCAGTGGGTATATATTCTTAAAACTATTCCTTCACAACACATAAAACTAATAGTAAAACTTGAACTGTACAAGGGTAGCTCAAACCCTAAATGTTAACGATATTAGATTTTCATCATTTTCCAAAATTGGTGCCTAATTCAAGATTCTCTTGCTACAACCATAAGGAATTAAACTTCAATGTTTCAATAATTTATTAAACACTTATTTTAGTTTACAAAACAGTGAAGTGAATTCCTAATCAACTTTTGTTTGCAACTCATAGAAGTAAAGCAAAAACTAAATTTGATTCAAGAGAGAGAATGAGATGAAAACTCCTTTCAAGATCAAGTACCATTGATAGTATAACATCTTTCTTCGTAGTGTGATCAAATAACACCTTTCTTCGATAAGAGCATAATAAGAACTAGACCATTAGGACTCTTAAGCATACTACAATTTCAAAAATAAAAGAAAAAAATTTATGCGCAAGAGCAAAAATATAGACAAAAGAAGAAGGTTAAAAATAAACATGATGGGGTTAACAGTTCAGATATGGATCCAGTTAGGTATGGGTCAGCTGTTTTGTCTCATCTTTTTAAAAAACTTTTCCTTGATTATAAATGAATTATGGGAAGGCTACAAAATCTTAAAATAAATCAAAATCAGATTAGTAAGTCACTGAATAAGTAGAATACATACTTCTCATTTCTCACAATCTTGCACAGTAATAACATCTGAAAGCGACAATCTAGGTTATATGTTTATCAGATTAACTCTATCCATTTATTTTCAGTGAATGAAAGATAATTATTCAAACATATGACAGGGCAGATAAGACAGCAGTAACATCATTCACTAGAGCCATTAGCCATCAACTGCACTACCATTACTAAACTATACCAAGTATCTATATGAAAACCATAAGAACATATTAAGTTTCTCCAATGAACAATGTGTCTAGCCCTTAAGCATATTTCATGACTGACATATCTAATACCTCAAAAATGAAGGATGCAGAATGGAGAATTACTTGAGCAAAAGAGAACTATAGTTCGGAATCAAGAACGGTGGCTAACTACAGACTCATGTTAATACTTTACTCCTCTTACATACCCTCTTACAAACACCCACAACATCACCTCCATTTCAAGAGGGCCCTATTTGATCAATACACAAAACCTTAACAAGAAAAGTGGCTGATACATTCATTCTTGTAAAAGTAGATCCCTAAATTAGAACAATGATAAACGCATAATTTATATACATTTACCGCTTAATTTATATTTGTTAATACTCATAATAATATTAATTTTACCATTTTATTATTTTATAGGTGGTTTGCATAAAATCCGAAGCTATAGGCTAAACACGGTTAAAAGGGATGAGTTGGTAGCGTCATGTGATATCTGATTCCTGGAACAACTATTTAAAGAGCTTGAATTACTGCATTCAGTTGTTTAGCCTGGGTTGTATGTCCAACATGGCTGTGGACCTGTGGTAATGGGTGCGTGTCAATACAAAACAATGCTTCCCTTCTGCTGGCAGTATGGAGTAATTGAATCATGGATTAATATGAAATGCTCCCACTGCTGGACGTCCTTCTCAGTTTTAAAAGGAACAAAAAGAGAAAAGGTGTTGATCAGTGAGACGTGTCTGGTGGATTTTTACTTTATGGTTGGAGTTGGCTGGGGCGTAAAATAATTGAGATAAAGAGAATACGGCCTAGGCGCAAGGGTAGACAGTGGCCTAGGAGTATTTTGGGGGCTAGGAAGTTGACGTGATGAGGTGAAGGAAGAAAATGAAAGTGGTAGTGTGCGTCAGACGTACACAAGAGAAGGAATATGCTTTTTAGGTTTTGCTTGTGAGGTTTGAAAAAGATGGCTGACAGGGAAGGTGTGGCAGGAAATGAGAAGTAGTACAACACCGATTGGCGTACTTTGTTTTGGTAAGAGTAATAGCCGTCAGATAAAAAAGAAGAGGATAATACGTGGTTGGATGAGTTTGTTTGGCACGTAAAGGAAATATAAAGAAAGAACACGTAGGAGGAGCAGACCTAGGGTTAAGAGAGAAGTACAACACGTGGGCGCTAGGAGTTGGTGAGAGAGAAATCAGGTTTCTTTTAAGTTTGGAAATCCGGAAAGTATAAAAAGGAAGAGATGTTGACGTAAGAGGGGGAGATTTCTTTTTAGGTTTGTAGAGTAGGTGGTACGGTGGGGGATTCGATTAGGGAGACAGGAACTGAGGCGGAGGAAAGGAGGCTGACGCAGGGGGCGTTTCAGTTCTGTTTTTCTTTTTGGGAGGCAGAGCTCTGATTGTGTACAGGAGAAGGACATGCTTTGATTGTGTACAGGAGAAGAATGATTTCTTCTGATCTGTTCCAACAACACACGTTTTTGGTTTAATTATTTATCTCTATCCCTGTTAATTGTTTTTATGGGTTTTAAGAAACCCAATCCCATGTCTCACTAATTTTGTAGCTAGGATTTAATGTTGAAACCATTTATTGATTTGATAAATTTTATTAAACAATTGTGATTTCGTTAGATGGTACATGCTTGGCCTAGGTTTTTGATGTTCCATGCTTTTGGTATACAATTGTTATTTCGAAAATCTACTTGTTGCAAATATATTTGTCTACTTATTTGATATTTCATGCTTGGGTTAAATCCTTAGATAAGGTAATGCTTAGAATAGCCAGGTATTATTTGTGGACCTATAATTAGTTTCGTACAATTTTCTCGCTAACACAATTTGATGGTGTATGCTTAGACTTAGAACTTTAGATGCACCATGCTTAGGGCGTCCCAGTGATATTTGCGACTCTAAATTTTCAGGAGTTATGCTTCACTTCAGTAATTAAATAGAAATAATGGTGGATACTGAAAACCCTGGTTACTGACTCTCTATGTTTAGTTTATTAAGAATATTGATCGGGGTATTGTCACCGTTCCCTGTGGGTTCGACCCGTACTTGTCGTTGTCTGCATTGTAGACACCGTGGGATTGCGGTTATCATATATAGGGTATTCTAAAATCCTATCAAACAACAAGAAAAATATTGATTTATAAAATGGAAGAACACGAACAATATTAAAATATCTAGTTGAAATCGATAACATCAAGTTAACTTCTACGTAAAACAACAAATAATCTTACATTCTTGACCAAATTAAGACTTGAAACAAACAACTTCAACTCAAGAACCACTATCACAGTTGAAAGCTTACATGATGTGAACTTCTACACATATGTGATGCTTTTCTCTACTAGTAACATAAGTTATAGGGAGACTAAGACTAAATCATTTAACCAAGCAAGTACTAATTTTTCTAAAGAAATATAAAACAAAAATAAGACTATCATAAATGATAAAAACAGATGTTTCTTTCCGTAGATTATGTGCTCTAGGAATAGATATCATACATCTTCTGGTACTTGGCTTCAAGTATTCCTATCACCTTAAAAAAAATTATTTTTATTTCATCAAGTTCAGTTTGCAATCAAGGAACAAAAATATCAAAACCCATTGTTGATAAAATCGACGATCTACAATAGACTTTGCTAGATTTAATGAAAATAGAATGTCTTCATCCAAATCTACACCTGTCTTTGTTTGGCGGTTAGATTTAATGACAATATAAATCTCTCTCAAAGCCTCAACAAGATTTGGTGCAAGACTTTCAAGTACACCAGAATGTTGTCAAGCCGAAGTCTGAAGCTTGATTTGAAAACAAAATAAACAAAATTCAGCACAAAAAAAACAGTAATCCAACGAGAAATTGATTTTTCTTCTAAGAAAAAACTGGCCTTTGAAGCATTAACAAGTCCATTACAATCTTCCGGGATCAAAGATACAAAATCATCAAAAAAAAAACCATAAACACCCAAGCAGAAAAAAAAAACAAATCAAATTTCTTAACAAATATTAAAAGTTCCAATAAAACCTAAAGAAGAGATAAATGGAAGAAACTTATCTTGGATGGGAGAATCAAGAGAAAAATCGAGATAATCTCTGAAGAAAGAAAGAAGAAAAATTGTTTTTTATTCTCTATTAACAAAACCAATCATCAAATCTACTATTCTAGTTGAATCGGGATGCATCAAGTAGATTTCATAATTTTTTACTATTAATGAGAAGTTGTAGCGTCAGTTGTTGGGAGTGAACTGAAGAATCATCTAGTAGATATGGTGAGTGAAGAAGGTAACCTTAGTTAGAGAGAGAAAGAGAAAAAAAAAGGGAAAAAGAAAAATGCAGTGAAAAATAATCTTAGGGTTTTGTATAAAAATTTTAAACGGTGGATAAGGATGGTCATGCAGATTCCGAAAATCTTTGGACAATGAAAATTTTGTTTATGATTCTCATACGGATTGAGAAAATTGTGTGAAAAACATATGTCGTTCTTTTTGTGCTAAATAAACTCATGCATTCAGTTTATTTATCAACCTTCGATACGATAAAAATCCAAAAAATATTATATAATATAAAATAATATTAATCAACCTTCGAGTATATATAAGAATGAATCAGAAATATGATAAATGAATTCGATAATTATCGTTGACTTTCGGCTAGACAAAGTTTTGAAGTACAACGATGGTAAATTTAGTGTAGGCTAGTAGCCTTCCGCTGCAAATATTTACTTGAAGAGAGATTTCATCAACCAAAAAATCTATTTATTTCGATTCTTCCGCGGGTTCTAATTTTTACCGAGAAAGGCGGAGAGCTTGAGAGAGAGGGGAATGTTGAGTGAGAGAAAACACTTTAGGGTTTAAAAAAAAAGAGTTGGAAAGAAGTTGTCAATAATAGATTACCTAGAGAAATAGGTAAAAGAAACTTCTACCCAAGATTTAATAGTTGGTCCATTCTCATCCTAGGTAAAGTCCATCTTGTTGTAATAGGAATGAACAAGAACAAATAAGCTTTAGCTAATGTAATAAAAATACCAATTGTCATTCCAAAGACTCCACCCACTTCATTAATTTCGAAATGAGGAAGAAATATGTACGGAAGAGAAAGATTCCAACCTCCTAAATAAAGAACTGTTACAAATAATGAAGAAACTAGTAGATTTAGATAGGAAGCAACATATAATAAACCAAATTTGATATCTGAATATTCGGTTTGATTGTGCGGTAGATGTTGGTTCAAGGTCATACGGATTATGAATTATTTTGGACGGAAAACATTTGGTTTGGCATTTTCACACGAATTAAGACAGGTGTGTGGAAACCATGTAGCTAACTCGTATTAAATAAGCTATCGACTAGACACAAATATAAGTAGTGTATATGGATGAGAATAAACCATAAAAATGAGGAATGAATCGTAGAATTAATCTCGATTTTTGACTAGACACAAATCCAATGAATGCATGTATATGGATGAGAATGAATCGAAAGAATGAGAATTGAATCGGAGAATCGTTTATTGATTTTCGTCTATATAAAAGCATTTGGTTGATTCACGCTAGTAGATTTAGAGTTCTTGTCTAGATTTCGATTAGTCTGAAAGGTCATGAAATAGATGTTGGTTCACATTGGTAGATCTCGAGTTTCAATGTAGATTTCAATTAGTCATATATGTGAATGAAGTAAATTTTGGTTCATGCTAGGAGATTCAAAGTTCCTGTGTAAATTTCAATTAGTGTGAGAGGTCATGAAGCATATTTTGGTTCACATTGGTTGATTTAGAGTTCCAATGTATACTTCGATCAATTAAAGTGGTCATGAAGCAGATTTAGAGTTTCGTTATGGATTTTGATTAATCAGATAGGTTAATCAGACAAATCAATAAAGTATATTTTGGTTCGGCTTAGTATATTTAGAGTTCCTGTATAGATTTTGATTATTCTGAGAGGTCATGAAGCATATTATAGTTCACATTTGTATATTTAGAGTTCCAACGTAGATTTCAATTTGTGTGAGAGGTCAATGGAGTATATTTTGGGACATGCTAGTGGACATAAAGTTTCAAAGTAGATTTTGATTAGTCTGAGAGGTCATAAAGCGGATTTAGAGTTCCGGTGTAGATTTCGAATAATCAGAAAGGTCAATGAAGTAGATTTTTGTTCACAGTAGTAAATTTGGAGTTCCAGTGTAGATTTTGGTTAGTCTGAGAGGTGATGAAGCATATTTTGGTTCACATTGGTAAATTTAGAGTTCATATGTAGATTTTGATTAGTCAGAGTAGTCATGAAGCAGATTTGGAGTTCTGGTATAGATTTAGATTAATCAGAGAGGTCAATGATGTACGTTTTGGTTCACACTAGTAGATTTAGAGTTTTTGTATAGATTTCGGTTAGTCTGAGTAGTAATGAATGGATTTAGAGTTCCAATGTAGATTTTGATCAATCAGAGAGATCTATGAAGTATATTTTTTTCAACTTAGTAGATTTAGATTAGTTTGAGAGGTTATAAAGCGGATTTAGAGTTCCAACGTAAATTTTGGTTCGCACTAGTAGATTGAGATTAATTTCACCCAATTCCCTCGGGCCAAATTCACTAGTTTCACCCAATATATATCCCTCGGCCTTACTAAATTTCGCTCGTTTTATATAAATTTAGCTAAGTACCCCTCAATCTCATTCAACTAACCTTAATATTTGTAGATCTCACATGTTATTTATCAATTGCATCCAATATCATCCAACATCACTCTCATTCTCTCACCTTTTTCTCTCTCAGAAACTAAATCTCTATTGAATTTAATCACCTAATTCAAACAAAATATATCAACCAGGATTTGTATGTTATTTATTCGACGAATAAAAAATATAGCCTATAAGACAATGCCCTTCAATGTAATATAATATCTATCAGTTTCAACTGACGTCATTCAAAAATACTCGATATCCATCAAATTCACCCGACATTCATCGATTTCCCTGAATGTCCATCGATTTTACTAAAATTCACCCGTTTTTCATCAATCTTACCCAATATCGCTCGACCTCACTCAATTTCACCCGGATTCCATACATCGACTTTTCTTGTTTTCTAGCTCATCAGACCAACTTTAGTGCGATAGCAATACTATTACTTTAAGGTATATATATGTTAAAATCATACATCTAGAAAAAATACTTTTAGCAAATTCCTATGTATTGATAGAAACACAATTAAACATAGGAGGGTAGTATAAGAAGGGTGATAGAAATAGAAGACTAACCGAATAGATATTTAAAAGGGAAATTCTTACCGAAACTCAAATTAATATTTACAGGGATTGTGATAGGAATCAGTTTCTGACGCGAGAGCGTAATAAGCACGTCCCAGCTTGCAGCTTTCGTCAGGAAACAAGTACGACGAAGCCTAAGGCTCCTTTTGGTTGAGATAGGGAGTAGAAAGCAGTAAGACAACTTCCATTGCAGACCCGGACTCGCCCTGGGAATATCCATCTCTGAAGAGGGTTCCGTAGTCCAACCTAAGGGGGGCCTCTATGCCTCTGCTTTCTTCACGAAAGGTCACGTCCCGAACTTCAGCAAACTCTCTCTAATGCTATTAGTTAAGGCCAATCCAAGTATAGGTGCAGACCTGTAATCGAATACCCGAAGTGAATTGCACGAGCTAAGAAATGAACTTATACTAAAATGAAAGCACTTTTCATTCTTATACTAAAAGAAAACAACTGTATTTGTCCGAACGAACTCAACCCAACTAACGAAAGAAAGAACTCCACTAATTAGACTTGGTAATGAATCTCTGTCCTAAAAAGACTTATAGTCATTACGAAGCGCTCTATCTGACAACCTGGTTCTGCTCACTTATTATACGAAATTCATGGTCAATCCGATCTTGAACTAGAAGGTTGATCCCTATTACATCCCTTATATGAAGAAACACGAGACAAACACGAGACATAGACCAAGTCAATATTGCAGTGGTCTCGATCAAATTAATGGAGATGAAAATATTTTCTGGTGATGGTTTGATGAATAAGAAAAGGTAAATATGGTAAATTAGTTAAATAATTATTATAAATAAGAAAATAAAAACCAGTTAATTCAAGGGTAGTTGTTGACGTTCAACTGTTGGTCAGGGTACCAACCCTTAATTTTGGAATAACTGGGTACCAAATTAAACTAAGGTTCTCCGGTTGAACTCATACGAGTACGTAGAGACCAAGCAAAATATAAATTATACATCTCTACTTTGTATAGAGAGATGTATAATTAGGTACTTAAAAATTATGCTTGAATAGAAGCTTATCTAGTATGTATATTTTGTAGTTTCCAAATCATGGTGGAATTTAATGGCCATGCCAACGATTCGATGGTTGGTATATATGTCTACCAATAGATTGTTTCATTGGCTAACTGTAGTGGGTAGAAGTATTTATTTTACTGGTTTACTTTTTAGTTGCCATACCATGGTGACTGAAGACTAACAACCATACCAATGATTTGATGGTTGGTACAGGTGTCCAACAAAAAATTATTTTGTGGGAAACTGTAGTGGCTAAAAGCATTTAGCTTCTCGTATACTTTATAGTTGGCAAACCTAAGTGGCGGAACACTATTAACAACGCAAAAAAAAAATATTTAGTATAGGTGTATACCAACATATTATTTTGGTTGCTTAACTAGCGGCTAGAAGTATATAGCTTCTAATTTAATTTTTAGTTGTGAAATCCTTGTGGATGAACACTAATAGCAACACCAACTTTCTAAAAGTCGGTAGAGGTGTCTACCAACATATCGACTTTGTGGCTAAACCTAGGAGCTGGGAGTATATAACTTCTAATGTACTTTTGAATTGCTAGATTACGGTCACTGAAAGCTAGTAGCTGTACTATGATATTTTTAGTTGCTAAAGAAATGCTGCTAACGGGTTCCACCAACCATGGTTGCTGAAAACTGGTGGCTAGAGGTTTCTGGCAACCAAGTTTGTTTTTGATTGCAAGAAATGGATGTTAAGGAGTTCCACCAACTATAGTTGGTAAGAAAACAATTGCTAAAGCCAATTTTACTTGTAGTTATTTTGTTAAGGAAATAGAAAATAAAATAATTTGGATTAAATAGATAACATCATAAGATATTTAGTTTATTAGGAGGGGAGGAACGTGCACCCCGGTTAACTCCGAGGTGCACAAAGTCAGACTCGATTAGAATTTAGCACTTGATAAACATTCAATTCAATTTTGTGATTTGATCCAATCAGTTGGGATTTAAAAATCAGTCGGATTTTCTGAAACTTTCGCTTGTATTTGTAACCTACTGAAACTTATTTGAGGAGATTAAAGATCAATAACCCAAAATTGATTTTCAAACTTATTCGAGGACTTTAAAGTCATACTCTGATAGGTGCATTATTTGCATTAGTTGGATACTCTAATTTATTGATTTCTTGTTATTTTTCATATCATTATGCTTTTATTTTGTTTGTTTATGAGTTTCTTAGGAGTTTTGAAGTGTATTCAACCAAAGAAGAAGAAATGAGTTCATTACGACATGAAATTAACAAGGAAGTTAAGTTCTTCCAATGGAGAAGGTCCAAAGATCAAATTCAACTCATTCAAATTCAGGACTTCTTAATACCATTTTAAAATGAATGAGAATACGAAGCCAACACAAAAAGAATGAGGTCATTTGGAGTCTGTATGAGGAAGTTATAAGCAAAACAGCCGAAAGAAAATAGTGAAACACTCAGCATCATAATCGGGAGATAACAAGGGAAAGTTATCTACCGATTATAGGCAGTTTCGTGTACAGAAAAACTTCGTTTTTGAGCTCCAAAATCGGTAGTTAACACGGAAATCGAGCCTACCAATTATGACTCGACGGGAGCCACTTCTAAGATACGTTTTTGACTTCCAAATAAAGGTATCATGGTCCCATTAGGACTCTAACACCTAGATATGATGAAGACTATATAACAAGACTTTCATAACCCTAGAAAGACATCTTTTCATACTTTTTGACACTTGAAAACACAAGGAGAACAAGAAGCTAGGGCTTGGAGTTAGGATTGAAGATCACGATTTCTAGGGTTTGCTTTACTTGTTTTCTTTATTATTTTATTATTTTTCATGGATTTTGAGAAACCCATGATGAACTAAACCTTTCTTATTGGTTAGAGATGTAGTTCTAAGTTGGAAAACATGTTTATTAATTGAAGTATTCATTCTCATATGTTCATAATCTCTTCAATATCGCTTATGTTCTACCATTTGTAACAACTTGTATGATGGATTGCTTGTTTGTTTAAGTCGCGAATTAGATGAGCATGGATTGACATCTATAGCTAAACTAGGGTTTGAGATCCGGAATTGTCGAAAGATCCTTGTTACAAGTAGCATAACATAGTTGTTAATGACGGGATGTTACCATGCAATTATGTGTAGAAGCGAGACCTAGGTTAAATCCGAGTGGCTCTTGCGCCGGATTGCTAAGAATAACCTCAACTCACAAAGACCATTGCTTTTATTGGGTTAAACTTGCGTGGCTCTTGCGCCAAGTTATTCGTTGAAAATGATTCAAAGAGTTGCTCTTGCGCCTTTGATGATAATAGGAGTTTTGCCGGAGTAAGCCTGCGATAGGATGCTTTAGGGTTATTGATATTGAGAGTGCATGAATGTTGAGTATGATTTAGTAGATAACATATTGGAAGATGGAAGATGAACTCTCTAACCAGTGTTCTTTATCTCTGATATTCGTTTTAATCTATTTGTTTTAGTATAATTTAGTTATAATCACAACCAAAACCCCCCTGTTTACATAAGTAATCGAAAGTAATTAACAATCACCTTCCTCTCTGTGGGAATGAACTTGTTCCTATTACTATACTCTAATCTATATTAGTGAAGTAAGAACTTGGATTAATTTTGCTTGGCTGACAGCCGACCATACTCCCATATCTTTGATTCTTTTGTTAGAAAACTTGAAACAAACACTAAAATGTCTAGTCAAGGAATGGATTTCCTGTAATCCAATTATTGGAATCATATTACCCTGTAATTTGATTATTTGTCTTCTTATTCTCCAAAACGAACAAATTGTTTGTGAGTTTATGTCTAAAGAAAATTTTATTGATTTAAAGGTTGGGGGAGGGGTTGTTCACATGGACAAATATGCAAGGGGGCTCTATACAATGCATGCGTGACAGTACACTTATATCTACATCTATTGAATGCAAATATCCAAGCACAAGCGGAACTATGATGTAGAGGAATGTGTTAGACAACTCTCTTGTCTTATTAACAACATGTACCATCTCTAGACACAATTCTCCATTTAAGTTAAAATATTTCATCTTACTATCAATTCATTTTTAAGTAATTAAGGAATAATCTGGTGGGAGATAATGTTCTATACCATCTCACCAAGCTTCATTCTCGCAAACAAACTTCAAATCTTAAATTTTTTCCTCAAGAGATGTAATAAAAGACAATTTGGGAAGAATGAACTAAAAAAAGGAACTAGTGCAAAAGATAAACTCCCTATAAACAATAGAGAGAAAAATGGAATAGTTTCCACTGATGATATCATCAAAAAATTTCAATGCATTATGTTTGATCCTAGTAGTTAAACTAAGTATGCTCGGTTCATTTTCTAGTGTTAATTTTACTTACGATTGCTCCACAGAATCCCTCTGCAAGGTCTCACAATTTCTACTTGTGTAAGAGTTATTCAACAATTACGGATATCCTAAGTTTTTACTAGCATTAGATTTACTAACAAATTAATTTAGTTGGCTACCTAAACAATTGATCAATAAGTCATAATCATTAATTTTAGTAAAACCAAACGATAATCATGTGAAACTTTAGAAAAATAGATTTATAAGCTAAATTGAATCATGTATTAGAACTTAGAATTCATCCTCAATCAATAATAAGTTTAGCTACTCATGGATGTAGTAAAATCCATGGTATACATATGATAAAGTAGAAAAGAAATAATTATGGTGATGAAAACGCTTCAAAACCCTAATTTTTTCCTCCTGTGTTCTTTTCTCCAAAAGCTTAATAAAAGAATAGATAGATATCCAAAAATAATTAGAAGAATCTCTTAAATATAGGTATCCCAAATTCTAGAAGTGCCCGTGCTCAAATCCCGGTCGAAATAGGTTTCCAAAATACCAAAATATGCTAAAAATAGGTCAAAAGCAAGCTTTGCCTGTGTAAAGTTAACAAAAGAAGTTAATGGGCAAAACCCAACCCAATTTCTCACGCCTCTTTTCTTTTCACGGTTTTTTCTCCCTTCAGGTTTTCTCTTTCTCTATGGCTCTCACCCATCGAGAAGATTTTTTTCTTCCGAATTTCAATAAGCGAAAATTAGGCTCATACCCTTTTTTTTTTCTTACTCACAGAACCAATGTTTTTTTTTAGTTTCTGTGAGACCCATAATTATTTGAATTACGAAAAAGAAGGAAACAAGACACAACTACCCTTAATATGTTCTACTTATATAACAAAGAAAACAAGGATTTTCTCTCTCATTAGTAAAGTGTTTGGATATCTCCTTATGCATCCTATTTTTTCAAGGCTACAATTGGCAAGCAAACTAGAATATAACATATTTAAAAAATCGTGCATTGGAATTTTACAATTTTTATATCGTTGAAAAGATTTTAAAGAGATCTACACAACAGGTATAAATAACAATATCAAAATTAATTTTTTTACGAAAAAATCGGGGGTGATTGTTCTTTTAGGCATAAATGTTAAAAACTTGACATACAAAGGATGCATAACACTTTATGCAGCCATATTTTGGTTCATGCAGCCATTAATTTGGTTATGCAACCACTAAAACGATGTACATACTAAGAAAATAATATTCTAACAAAAAAATAGATGTATAAAGAATTATGCAGCCACCACAAAGGATGCATAACACATTACTTTGGTTATGCAACCACTAAAACGGTGTACATGCCTGGAAAATAACATCCCAACGAAAAAATGACACATAACGAATTATGCAACAACCCAAAGGATGCATAAAAAATTATGCAGTCATTTTTGCAACTATCTTTTTGTTGTTTTCACTGCTAGCAGAAAAGTTGTTGCATAATGCGCTATACAATCATTATATCAACTGCAAAACATGTTATGCAAACCAATTTGTAGTTGCATAATAAGTTATACAGGCATTTTTCGGTTGATTTCAGTGCTAACAAAAAATTTGTTGCATAACACGTTGTGCAACCATTTTCTCGGATGCATAACACGTTATGCAGCCATTTTCTCGGATGCATAACAAATTACACAGACATTTTTGTAGCCGCACAACAGATTATGCTACATTTTTGTAATTGGGTTGCCAATCTTCTTAAGCATAGTTCAAACCAAATATGTCATCTAGAATGTAAAAGCTTCATTGATTAGTCGGCATCAAATGAAACAACTGACAGAAAAACTACTACAGTACTATAAGTAAGCAAGATAGCACAAGAACAAGTAATGCAAACATAATTGAGTGTTTATGTTTCTGTAGATTGGATAACGAAACCTCTTGGTTGTTTTCTTGGCAGCAAAACGATCTCAAAGTCAAACGACACTCATTCTTCATATTGTTCCTATAATCATGCAGTCAAAATGGTTGCATAACTATGCACCCTTTAAAGATGGCTACATAACCTGTGATGCACCTTTTCAGTTTGTTGCATAACAAGTTATGCATCTAATTTAATCTGCATAACCTGTTATGCACCTTTTCAGTTTGTTGCATGACAAGTTATGCAGCTATTTTAATCTGCATAACATGTTACACATCCTTTAAAAATTACTGCATAAGTTGTTATGCACCCTTTTAGTTTGCTGCATATCTTGTTCATCATCAACACATGATAAATCAAAATAAAAAATAAATAAAATGAGTTTGTCGTTATAAGAAATATTTTTTGCTTTGGTTCCTGATTTTTCTTGAATCTGAAAGAGCAATAGAAGAGTAGAGACAAACAGAAAAGTGTTTAGTCCCGAGGAAATCTAATTGTGGATGCTTCAAATATTAGTAAAAGGAAATAAGAGGCATTACCATGGTTGTTGCCTTGCATATCTTGAAGTTGTTCTTCAATAATTGACCCCTCTATGGCTCGATCACGGCATGCACGAACGAGAACCTGTATTCTTACAATGGATTGAACACAAAATAGACTACCCACAACCTACCTTTTGTCCTGTGATCAATCAAACATAATTGAAATCAAATAACAACATGATCTCTTTCTTTTCCTGCAACAATCAAACATAGTTGAAATCCCATCACCTACAGTTCATTCATTTAACCATCACCATAACTCAGCACAATAATTTCAGAACCACCACTTTCGTATATGCAATACCATTCATTTCAACTTCTTTCATTCATAACCCTTGTGACTTCACCATAATAACAGCATTACTAACTGTAATACCAGTTTACTACATCACATCTAGCAATTCAGTTTACTCATTATACTAAAATATCTGTTTCTGAATTTCCATTCTCAACCATAACCACCTGCAGTCAATATTTCAGTACTAACACAACCTGCATTAGCATCTAAACATTGATTTGTTCCAACTTCTATATCTTCATCTCATTTCAACTGAGTTCAATTCGATGAATTCCTTGAAATCATTTAGCACCCCCAAATTTCTAACTAAGACTTTTGGATCTCATTTACACATCAATCACTACCACCATTCACCAAAATCATCTTCTCTACTTCTATTCAGACACACACACAAAAATTAAAACGTATATGCAGTAAAACTCAGCCATGTCTGCAAATCATATCAATTCCTAATTCAAATTCATACCCAATCTTCCAAACCCTTAGTTGTATCTATAACAACAACTCATCCTTTTCATCAGGTTTAACTTCATGAGTCCTAAGTTTCTAACCCTCTCTCCTGACTTGTAACACTTCAATCGTCAACACAGACAACAACATCATATACTCTTCCAAATCGTCATATAATCGTCATATACACTTCATCAACAACATTCAACATTCATTCTCTTCTTTTTCAACACAGACCTTCATGACCCTCTCAACTAATTCAATTTCAAATCCCTAAGTTGCAGAAATCAAATCACACAATTTAAAGTCAAATAAGAAAACTTACCTCAAATCTAATTGATTTATCTTTTTTTGACTTCCTGAGTTCAATCAATCTCAGCATCACCATTAAATTTTTCCTTTAAATCTTCTTTGAAGTTCTCACGTACTGTAACTCTTTGATTCTTCATCAAAACAACTTCGCAACATTAATTCAACAACAACCATTTTGTTCTTTATCTATGAACATCTCGATGTACTTATCAATTCCATACGAACTCAAAATTAAATTTACAAACTCTAATTTTGTTTCTCCTTGATTATTACTCCGATTCCTAATTGTTCTCCTTCATGATTCATAATAACATTATCTTCTTCATTGTTTATACAGCTTCATCAACAAATTCTATTCACTCAATTCTTACACTCATTTCACAGAATCACCAGCAGACGAAGAACATGGAAAGAGAAGAAGAAATATGAAAAAGGGTATTTTAGCCATTAAAGATAAATAAATCTCACTATAAAACATAATTTTAAAAAAATAGGTTTACTGATAATTTTTCACGAAGAAAAGGGTGCGAGCGTGAAATTTTCTGGATGTGGGTTTGACAGCGAGAAAAACTGGAAAAATGGTTTGATCAGTAGATTTCATTTTCAATAACTTCCCAGCTTTCCACGATGGGTCAGACCCATCAAGAAAAAATATTTCTTCTGAGTTTTAGTGAAATTCCGGCCAATTTCTAGATGGCTTCAACCCATCGAGATTTTTTTTTTCCTGAGTTTTGAAACACACTCACCACATTTCTCTCGAGTAAATCACTTCCCTGACCCTTATTAGCTCGAGCCATCAACTACAACTGCAAACAACATCACAGCCCCCTTCTCATCTACGCCATACTCGGTTACAGCCAACAGATACTCAAGCCATAACCTACAACCACCATTCAAATCCACCCAAAACATCAACTCGAGCTGGCCTTAACTCACCATCATTAGTCATGGACCATTACTGCCATTATAATCAACAGTCTCCCTTTAACTTCGCAGACCTACCACCATGCATGATTAATCACAGCGTCACTGCCATCATATTCATTATTGGTTCACTGCCACCATGATCACTCGAGTTCCTCTCTGCAATCAAATAATGGTGTAGAATCAATCTTCAACCTTCGCTGCCTCCATCATCAACTATGGCTCGATCACTATCTCTTCTCCATCTTCGAAACCACTAGCAGAATTCGATACTCCATCAATGGCAGTTCGTCACTGCCTTCAACTCCCCTCATCTCTGCCAGCCTCGAGTTACAGTCCACACCATCAATCATCACATTAAATCAGTGGCATCATCATAATAGACCCAATAATCTTCACAGCCATCATCTCGAGTTCATCGGTCATTAATTATCACTTGCAGAGACACCAACCACCATCCAAAAGCCACCATTAAATCACCATCAACACTCGAGCTCTCAATCTTCATTAACTAGCTTAACCCATCATCGAAACTGCCATTAAAAACACCATCACTGCATTGCTGCTACTCGAATCACCATCAGCCACTATCAACTTCCATTACATAATCAACTCACCATTTACTTCAGCTAAAGCTCCTATCGATGGTAACAGCTTCACCTTCAAACACCACCAATAATGGAAGCAACACTACTGAGCTGTTAAAATTCATTTCAATCTCGAACCAAGTTTTCTAGCACCTCCACCATCTCATCTTCACTGAAGACTCGAACCAACCGACCATATTCCATCAACCACCATCACCGGCCGCAAACAATGACAACAACCATTTTCTTTGCCTGAAACTCCATTAATTTCTGCTCGACATCTTCCAAGGACTTCTCATCACGAGACTCAACCATCTCCATTAACGTGCAGACTCAGCTCGAAAACCTCCATTCATTCTTTCTGTTCTTGCTCTGTTCAATGCTTTCTAGTTAGACCTGATCTCCTTTTCTTCCATTTGTTTCCACACGCACATCGCACATGTGTGCTGCCTAGGAGGTGAACTTCACTCAAATTCCTATAATCTAAATTAGACGCATCTCTTTCACTTGTGTGGAGAGCTTTCATCAAACCCATAACCTTCACAATCAGCATCTACCATCCAGTTGGCCCACTATTGCTAATTGTTGAGCATTAACGAAACTGCAAAGTCCCATGATAGCAAATGAGCTCTAACAAATACCAAGAGAATAAATATTCTCTGACTCCAGTGGCACAGCCAACTTGTTTTGGTTACTCAAATTAATGTACTCGCTGACGTGAGATTTAAGTGTGTACGGACACGATCCATTTCGATGCTTTTCTTTCCTCTATGTAAATTCAAGCCATTTTTTCTTAAACATATCAAAAAAAAATGTAATATATAAATTTACAAAAAGACTAGCTAATAAAAACGTAAGAAACCGATATTATAATATATGTTTTAGACACCTATCAAATTCCTCCATACTTAGTCTTTGCTAATACTCGAGCAAACTAAATTAATCTAACTAAAATACAAAAACTCATTTTCAGGTTTGCATTTAGCATGTGCAAGAAGCCATTAAACCCCTAGGTGTTCCTAGTGGACGAGTTATAGTCTCGTGAGGGTTTATAAGAGGTATACCCATAAAACCAAAATTCCAACTTTCAAACGTTCCAGAGCACATGCATCCAATGAGCTACGAAGACATAAATTTTCTGCACACTAACAATAAGAAGTTAGAAGTATAAAGAACATTATTCTCATGCTTAACTCTTGAGTTAGAAGAAAAACACCATATGAAAGAATCCAGCCTCAAGAGCGATCGAATGTTCTGCCTCCCCAATAGAGTTTTATGAAATTGACACTCAAAAGACGCAGTTTATGGTTCTCATGTGTGCATGCAGGAATGAAGATATAAATCTTGCACACATTGAATGGTGGGAAAGAAAAGTAACCTTCCGAATTATATGAAGATGTTATCCCATAGAAACGTGGGACAAAAAAGAACTTTTTTTTTCTAATGATGGGAAGGAAATCAACCACTATGTAAGATAGGAACACTTACTTACATTCTCACCTGATTCACAATCAGCACCACTCTCAAAGCATCCAATAGAAACGTCTTCGGTCTTCAGTCTTCAACTGTTGATGGTGAACTCTTGAACTTCGTAGAACCTTGACAATTGTAACTCTTTTTCTCGATTCCTTGTTGCTTGAAACTTCTTCATATATTTCGTCTTCCCCACGACCTTATTGAATGAATACAAAAACAAACAAACACTAAATATATATATATATATATATTAATTTTTGTTTTTCGTTTTTTTAAGAATAATAAAATAAATGCAAACTGAAAAAATTAAATTAAATAAACAATGATATTACTATGGCCGTAGGATAAGGACTTAACCACTTGATTCTTCACAACATGTATTGTCTCAATATCATAAACTTCAATAACTCTCATCTTTTGATTTCTTTCGCTCTTATACATAAGTCATCAACATGTATATATAATTTTGCTCATTGTATTGTTGCTTTACTTGAATATGAAATTTTTTCTTTCTTGTATTGTTGCTTGTAAACCTTGATTATCTTTAACTTTTATTCGATTTTGTAATGCTTCGCTTGTTGATGATGATGGTGTTTCAATGGACCTGTTATTGCCGAAAGAATGGTGCCAACTGCAAACAAGACTACAAGATAGAGTTAGCAATTCTAATGACATCCTCATGATTGATAGAAATAGCACTCAATAGATCAAAAAGTAGTGCTGAAATTGGTGCAAAGTTGGGTAGCTCATCATTCCACCCGGAATTTGCGCAGATGAGACAGTCTAAACTGACAATTTAGACAGGTACAAAGAATTGAAGGTTTGGTGCCTCACTCATATATGGGTAATGAATGATCAACTTCTTAATACTGTATTCTCTATCGGCGGTTTAAGTCCCTTTTTGTCAGATCGTACCTCTCAACAACTAAGAAACCTGAATGTCGTTTTATATTACTTCTAAGTTCAATTATTCCGGTAAGAACACCGTATGTAACTTAGATAGAAGTATACAAAGTGACTCTAAAACATCTAAAAGTTGGAGGTTTTCTTGCAAATATGTACAAAAATTTCAGAAATTATACCTACAAAAGTGAATACTAAAAATCTATATGCTTAATCACTTCCCCATACTTAAAATTTACATTGTCCTCAATGAAAATTGACTCCTCCAATGTAAAATCAAAATGGGAAATCCTAATGTGATATGAAAAACTAAAAATTAAAAGCGAAAGATAGAAATACAAAACCAATAGGTTGCCTCCCATTCAGCGCTTGGTTTAAAGTCGTCATCCAGACTCTCTACTCGCCCGTATTACTCCTCAGAAGAAGCAAATCTTCAAGTCTAATTACGTCTACATTCTCAGTAGAGAAGTTTTCGTAATAATGCTTCAAACTATGGCCGTCGACCTTGGAAATTATCCCGGTTTTCATACTAGTAATATAAACTGCACTATGAGAAAAAACATTAGTAATAACAAATGGTCCAATCCATCTGGACCTTAGTTTACCAGGAAATAAACGAAGACGAGTAATAAATAAAAGAACTTTCTGTCCCACAACAAAAAAAAATCGAGAAATCATCTTGTCATGGAAGAGATTAGTCTTCTCTTTGTATATACGAGAACTCTCATAAGCATCGTTACGTATCTCCTCTAGCTCATTAATTTGTAGTTGCCTTTGTTTCACCGCTTTATCATACTCCATGCTGCACATCTTTACCACCCAAAAAGCCTTATGCTCAAGTTCAACCGAGAGATGACAAGCTTTGCCATAAACCAACTGATATGGAGACATGCCAATCGGTGTCTTATATGTCTTTCTGTATGCCTATAATGCATCGTTGAGCCTCAAGATCCAATCTTTCCTTGTAGTATTGACGGTCTTCTCAAGAATGGACTTAGTCTCGCGATTAGAAATTTCAGCTTGTCCACTAGTTGTGGATGATATGGCGTACCAATCTTATGTGTGATGTTGTATTTCTTGAGGAGAGCATGGAAGGATTTCTGAAAGTGTGAGCCTCCACATTGATAACTACACGGGGTGTGCCATGTCTAGTGAAAATATTTTCCTTCACAAACTCACAAACAACTTGAGAATCATTAGTTTGGATGGCTTTAGCTTCCACCCATTTCGATACATAATCCACGATAAGAAGTATATAAAATTTTCCAAATGAATTAACAAAAGGATCCATAAAATCAATTCCCCACCCATGAAATATTTCTACAGCAAGAATCCGTGTGAGTGGCGTTTGATTTCGAACACCTAGATTTCACGTTCGTTGACATTTATCACAAGATTTACAAAAAGCATATGCATCCTCAAATAGGGTGGGGCAATAAATGCCCACCACAAGCATAAGAATGACATAAAGTAAGAATTGATTAAAATTCAGATTCAAGTACGCATCTGCGGATAATACTATCAACACATGCAGTATTTCCACAAGTAGGGCTCATCCCACACATACTGCTTGGCTATCTTCTTAAGATTTATCTTTTGAAAACCGGACATCGTACTAGGTATTTGTCCACTAACCAAGTAGTTCACTAATCATCGTACTAAGGTGTTGAGGCAACAATTGAGAAAAGTTTTTCATCCAGAAAACGATCATATAAGGGAAGGTCTTCTTCAGAAATAACAGACTACTGAGATGATCTGCAATAATATTCTCAATATCTTTCTTGTCTCTAATTTAATATCAAATTCTTGCAACAACAGAATCCACCCTATGAGTCTTGGCTTAGCTTTCTTCTAATATATAATCACCTGTACCACCCAAATAAGCTCTAAATTTTTCTAACAAAAACATTATAGCCAAAAACTCCTTCTCAGTAGTAGAATAGTTGATATGCGCCTCATTAAAGGTCCTAGATGCCTAATAAATAACGTGTGACCGTTTGTCCACTTTCTGACCTAAAACAAATCCAACTGTGTAATCACTTGTATCACATATCAACTCGAATGACAAGCTCCAGTCGGGTGACTTAATAATTGGTGCAGTAGTCAATAATTCCATTAATATGTCAAAGGAATCCTTACCCTCCTGGTTGAAGTTAAAAGCAACCTGTTTTGCAACAATCTTCACATCGACATTGAGATTTTGGAGAAATCTTTGATAAACCTCCTATAAAAACCTCTCTAACATCTGATCAGTGATAGGCAAAGGAAAGTGATCCTTTCAGGTAGCAGAATTAAGCTTCATGTATTCTATGCATACTCTCCATCGTGTTTGAACTCTTGTAGAAACAAGTTCATCATCTTGATTTCTGACAACTGTAACACAAGACTTCAAAGGTACCACCTATACCGGACTAACCCACTTACTGTCAGAAATTGGATAAATCACCCCCACACTTAGTAATTTGAGGATCACTTTCTTCACGACCTCCATAATAGGGACGTTAAGCGTACGCTGAGCATCATGTACTGGCTTGGCATCATCTTCCATGAAGATTCTATGCATGCACATTGATGGATTAATACCTTTGATATCAGAAATTTTCCACACAATGGTCGTACGTATTGTGCTCTTTCGGAACCCTAATTATGCGTTCCTCCTGTATTGCAGTGAGATTGTTCGTAATAATTACTAGAAGTTCTTCCCCATCACCCAAGTAAGCATATTTTAGGTGGTCAGGAAGAGGCTTCAATCTTAATTTAGGTGCCTGTACAACAGAAGCTACAGGAATTTCATCAAATACGAGGAAAGAAATATAAAAAATATTACATGAATGAGTATTCTGCAATGCCGTTAGAGCACCACAAATCTCCATAATCTCACTGCCCACGTCAATATCCACATTAGTCAAACCGTTGTCACAAATATCAATAGTGTATCGCAACACAGTCACAAGTTCATCTTCACGACTAAAATCAAACATCTGTTGAGCTAACAAATCAATAACATCAATAGAGAATGCAGAATGGACATCATTTGGATAACGCATGGATTCAGATATATTGAAGCGTATAATTTATTTATCAAACTCTATAGTAAGTGTCCCACTATCGACATTAATATTTGTCTTTGCAGTATTTATAAACGGTCTCCCAATAAGTAATGAAGTAGACGAACAGTTGTCTCCTTAATGCATATCCACAACATAAAAATCAACCAGAAAGATTAAATCATTCACTTGAACCCAAACGTCCTCCCCAAGTCCCTTAGGATAAATGTTAGACTTAATAACTAACTGAATAATAATCCATGTCTCCTTTAAAGGTCAAAGATTCAGAGAATCATAAATATTGGCTGACACCACACTAATGGATGCCCCCAAATCAAGCAAACTACGCTCAAATATACGGTTACCAATGGTAATTGACCCACCTGCGTAATCTCGTTAGCAATCAACTTATCCTTCTTTGTACACAACTCCTTCATAAACTAAGCATACCTGGGTACTTTTCTGATGACCTCGATGAATAGGATGTTGATTTCTACCCTTTTGAAGATATCTAAAATCTCTTTGTCTTAGGTTTATTTCTTTGAATTGGCAAAGCGACTAGGAAAAGGTGGCGGAGTAGTAAAAGTAGGAACCGTATCCTTAGGTTGTCCGGTTGGGAGTGGCTTTTCCTTTGAAACGGTTTTTTCCTTATCTTGTACTTTTTATTCACTACCCTGCTTTTGTTGACCTGAGTCTGCAACTTCCCTTCCACTTCTAAGAATCATTGCATTGACATTCTCTCTTGGATTTACCACAGTATTTGACGGAAGTTTCCCAGCTGCTTGTGCTTCTAACTTACCTACAGAAGTGGCTAATTGACCCATTTTGTGTTTGAATGTCCTTTATCGCCATATCCTGTCTCCGTTAAATAGTATCTTGTTTCTGCATATAAGTTTTAAGAAAATCTTCAAGGTTAGAACTCTGATTCTGAGGTTTTTGAGGCTGCTGGAATTGTTGTTGTTGTGGTTAAAATCCACTCTATCGCTCATAAGTTGGTATAGGAGTTGCAATTTGCTTGTTCACATAGCTAAAATTTGGGTTATCTTTCTAACCTGGATTGTAGGTATTATAATAGGGATCATACCTTGTCCTTTGATTAGGGAACGAAACATTCACTAGTTCGACCTCTTCTTCATACGTTGGAATAATCACTGCAGCCATTCGTTGCACTACCTTCTCTATGTTGTTCAACCGCTGTTCTGATTTTGAAGATTCAACTATCTTGCTAACTCTTCTGACATTTGAGTTGTTCTTGGTATAGAACTGATGTGCATTTGAATCCATACTCTCAATCAAGTTTCTCTTGCGGCCGCATCAATCAAGTTTCTCTGTTCTGGAAGTAATCCTTCATAGAAATACTAAATGATAAGTGTTGGAGAGATGTTGTGGTGTGGAAATCTTGCCAACAACCATTTGTACCTCTCCCTGTATCCATAAAGAGACTTCCCATTAATCTGTATAATTTCGGTAATCTCTTTCCGAACAGATGGTGCCTTAGAAGCAGGAAAATACTTATCTAGAAATAGCTTTTTCATATCTTCCCATGTTGTAATACTCCTAGGAGGAAGATAATACAACCATTCTTCTGCTAAGTCTGTAAACGAGAATAGAAAAGCTTGTAGCATATGCGTTTCATGTCTTTGCTTCCATGCTAAGACTCGTCATCGTATTCTGAAACTGCTGAAGATGACGATTTGGGTTTTCACCTGCATGTCCCTTGAAATTGGGTAAATGATAAATTAGATTCGACTTCGGTTCAACTTGTGCAGCTATGTTAATACACAATGGTTGTAAATCTAAACATGAAGAGGTCAACTCTCGCAACTTCTTCTCCGGAGGTGGAGGAGCACCCATCTCTTCTAGAGGTAGATCTTGTAACAAAAATTGAGGCTCTTTTAGTATTGTACCCTTACGAGTTTGGGTTCCGCACCTTCGGTAATCCCAACGTTTAGGTGCCAGAGATGAAGGACGTGAAACCAAAAATCTGGAAAACAAAGTTAAAAACTAAATAATAAACCTAAAAGCAAAAACAAAACGAAAATAAATAACAACTAAAGTCGACTGCTCCACGGCAGCGGCGCCAAAATTTGTTGCGCATTATAGGTGTACAAATTCTTTTAAGACTACTTCCCGTCTGTACTTTAAGAGGCTTATCTTTTACTTCACTAATGAATAATATAGAAGTAAATAAGATTCTTTCCCACGAAGAGCAAGGTGTTTTAGTTGTAAAACGTCACAAAGGGTTTTTTTTTTTAGGTTTATAATAACTAAATAAACGATTAAAAAGTAATTGGGTTGCAAGCAATTGAGAGCAATATGATCGTGGAATCATTCTTTATTACTAAAAAATCATCAAATTAGTATATTCATCCATTCTTTATTAATCACAGGTTATCACCAACCGTAGGATAACATTTACGCTTAGTTATCCCCAAAATTTCTTATATCACTTGGTAACAGGTACGCTTAGTCACCAAATTCTATCTGGATGAACCACACTGAAGTACGCTTTCAAGGTGTAATTCAATTAAATGCTTTAGGATTTATGAATTTAGGTTTGATCCTCTAGTAGTTAAACTCAGTACGCTCGGTCCACTTTCTAGTGTTGATTTTACTTGCGATTGCTCTACAGAATCCCTCTGCAAGGTCTCATAATTTCTACCTGTGTAAGAGTTATTCAACAATTACGCATATCCTAACTCTTTACTAGCATTAGATTTACTAACAAATTAATAGTTGTCCACCTAAACAATTTATCAATAAGTCATAATCATTAGTTTTAGTAAAACCAAACAATAATCATGTGAAATTTTAGAAAAATAAATTTATGTGCTAAATTGAATCATGTACTAGAACTTAGAATTCAACCTTAATCAATAAGAAGTTTAGATACTCATGGATGTAGTAAAATCCATGGTATACATATGAAAAAGCAGAAAAGAAATAGTTACAGTGATAAAAACGCTCCAAAACCCTAGCTTTTTCCTCTTGTTCTTCCCTACAAAAGCTTGATAAAATAATAGATATATATCAAAAAATAATTAGAAGAGTCTCTTAAATAGGTATCCCGAATTGTAGAAGTGCTCGTTCTAAAATCCTGGTCGAAATAGGTTTCCAAAATACCAAAATATTCTAAAAATAGGTCAAAAACAAGTTTTACCCGTGTAAAGTTAACAAAAGAAGTTAATGGGCTCACGTTTAAAACCCATCCCAATTTCTCAGGCCTCTTCTCTTTTCACGATTTTTTTTTCCTTCAGTATCTCTCTTTCTCGATAACTCTGACCCATCGAGAATATTTTTTTCTTCTAATTTTTAGTGAAATTCCGGCCACTTTCTCGATGGCTTCAACCCATCGAGAAATATTTTTCTTCCTGAGTTTTGAAAAACAATCACCATATTTCTCTCGAGTAAATCACTTCCCTGAATTTTATTAAGTCGATCCATCAACTACAACTGTGAACTACATCATAGGCCCCTTCTCATCTACTGCCATACTCGGTTAAAGCCAACGCCCAACATATACTCAAGCCATAACCCACAACCACCATTCAAATGCACCTAAAACATCAACTCGAACTGACCTTAACTCACCATCATTAGCCATGGACCATTACTGCCATTATAATCAACAGTTTCCCTTCAACTTCGCAGACCTACCACCACACATGATTAATCACAGCGTCACTTCCATCATATCCATTATTGGTTCACTGCCATCAGCTACAGCCATCAGATCATGAACATCAGTAGCAATCGTGATCTTCACTATCATCATCACAGGATAATCAAGAGCGTTACCATCAAAATCTGTCATGAATCTATAATAGAATGAAAAGTTGTATTGAAGTTGTTATCTTACATCAGAGAGACCTTGTCTTTATATAGACAGGATGAGCTGAATCACATGCTGATTCTGTTATAAACAACCGACTCAATACTTAACATAAAAATAAACAGAAATAAATATTATGTCACATGACAGTTATAAGATAAGTTGTGACCATCTTATAAAGAAAATGACATATTGTAGCTTATACTGGAGACAATGTATGCTCTAACAGTCCCCAACAAACTAAGCCTGAAGAGAAGGCATTATTTTGCTATTAAGACTTGTAAAATATAACTTTGATAAGCCTTTTGTAAACAAGTCTGCCACTTGATGAAGAGTTGGAAAAAACAATACTTTTAGAAAGCCAATTGTAACCAAATCCCTTACAGAATGATAATCCACTTCGATGTGTTTGGTGCGTGCATGATAAACAATATTTTTAGGTTTACTTCCATCCCCCATGTTGTCACAGTACAACTTGCAAGGCATTGTGAGAGGAACTTCAAGTTCAGTTAGCAAATATGAAATTCATCTAACTTCAGAAGAAACATTTGCTAAGGCCTTATACTCAGCTTCAGTGGAAGAACGAGATATTGTTGGCTGTTTCTTTGAAGAACAAGAAACAAGATTGTCACTAAAAAATACACAATAACCAGCAGTAGACTTCCTAGTATCTGGACATCCTGCCCCGCCACTATCACAATAGGTTGTTATCTCACAACAATTGCCATTTTTAAACACAACACCAGAACCTAGAGAACCTTTAATGAATTTGAGAATCCTCTTAGCTAACTGTAAATGAATCTCAGTGGGACATTGCATGAACTGAGAAACATATTTGACAGCATAGATGATGTCAGGCTTTGTGAGATTCAATATTGTAATCCACCCACAAGACTTCTATAAGAAGCAGCATCTACTAAAGGAGTACCATCCAAGGAAGAAACCCTCTTTTCTTGAGATACATGAGATTTGCAGGGTTTGCATTCCATCATGTCATGCTTCTTTAGTAATTCAAGAGAATACTTGCTTTGTGTAAGAAGCAAAGTGTTTGAACAAGTATCATGTTTTAGCTTCAATACCCAAAAAATAATGAAGGGGACCAAGGTCCTTCATAAAAAATTCAGATTTTATTGCATCCACAAAAATATCAAGTAGAGTGTTAGAAGAACCCATTAGAAAAATGTCATCAGCATAAAGAAATAGTATCATTCTAGAAGTATTCTTACAATAGTAAAACATAGAGTTATCATTGATTGACTTTGTAAATCCATACTTGAGCTAGAAACCACTACATCTGTCAAACCAAGCTCTTGGAGCTTTCTTAAGACAAACTTTGGTGGGATGTTGAGGATCAACAAAACCAGGTGGCTTCTCCATATAGACTTTTTCAAGGAGATATCCATGTAAAAAGGCATTGGAGACAACCAGTTGTCTCATATCCCAGTTGTTAATCAGAGACAGACTAAGCACAAGCCTAATGGTTGTAGCCTTTATTACTGGTCTAAAGATTTCATCAAAATCAACACCATCTACTTGATGAAAACCTTTAGCAACAAGTCTAGCTTTGTGTCTTTCTACAACTCTATCAGCCTTAAGTTTGGTCTTAAACACCCACTTACAACCAAGAACATTCATTGATGGTTCATAGTCTACAAGTTTCCAAATATTGTTGTTATAAAGAGCATCATACTCAAGCTTCATTGGTGGTATCCAAACAGGATTTTGTGATGCTTCTTTAAAATTTTTGGGAACATCTAAAGAATTTATTAGTGCAGCAAATGCAAGAGAGATGAGATGTTTAATAACATGATTTATAACAGAATTTGTAGGAAAAAGTTTGGGTACCTGAATGCCAGATTTGGATCTTGTGTGAACTGTAGAAGTAGGAATAGCAGCTGTAGCAGGCTTAGTGGAAATACTGGTGGAAGATGAGGCAGTGACAGGTGGAATAGAAATATCTAGAGATGATGCAGCAATAGTGTCAATTTGAACATAAGTAATTGGAGTTGTTGTAGAAATATCAGTACGTCCAACAGAAGTACCAGAAGTAGAAGTAGTTGTAGCATATGGAAACTTAGATTCATCAAAAGTAATACGTGTGCTGATATAAGTCTTGTTTGAAATTGGATCATAACACTTATAGCCTTTGTGGTTCATGTCATATCCCAGAAAGACACATGCAACACTTTTGGGACTGAAGCTGTCTTGCCTATATGGAACAATATTGGGATAGCATAAGCAACCAAAAACCTTCAAGAAGGAATAATCTGGTTTTATAGAGAAAAGAACTTCATAAGGACTCTTATAACCAATTACTTTAGATGGAACCCTGTTGATGAGGTATGTAGCAGTCAAGAAAGAATCAAACCAAAATCTCTTAGGAAGTGAAGCTCTAAAAGCTAAAGTATTTCCTACTTCTGTTACATGTCTATGCTTCCTTTCTGCACTTCCATTTTGTTGATGTAAATGAGGACATGAAATTCTTAGATTAATACCACGAGAAAGTAGAAATTCATTGAAGGGACTTTTTGTTAACTCATAAGTTCCATCACATTGAAAAGATTTGATGTTTACATTAAGAAGATTCTCCATGAGAGTCTTAAATAATGTACATTATTTGTTCAACATTTCATAGGATAAATCCAGCTGAATTTGTTATAGTCATCTACAAATAGAATGTAATACCTATAACAAAGAGCAGAAGCTATAGGAGTTGGACCCCAAATATCACAATGTACTAGAACTAATAGAGTACAAGACACATATCCAGTAGTAGAAAATAGAGAACACTTACTCTTGCCTAATTGACAAGGACCACAGACAGATTCAAATGAAGAATTTGTGAGCTTGATGTCAGCAGCAGTATCAAGCCTCTTTATTATCGTTGGTGCTGGATGACCTAACCTTTCATGCCAAATAGTTGGAGAAGCAACAATGGAGTGTAGAGCAGTTTGAATTGAGGAAGCAATTGTTATTGGAAAAAGAGGATAGAGTCCACTCTTCATAAATCCTCTAGCCAATACTTAGTGATTCTTTAGTGCCTTAATTTCATAACCCAAGGGAAAGAATTAAAAAGAGCATTTGTTATCAAAAGTGAATTTTGCAATTGATAACAAATTATATTTTAGAGAAGGAACATAAAACACTTTAGTAAGAGAAAAATTAGTATAAGGAGTAGACAAAGTAAAAGAGCCAGTTAAGATAATAGGAAGAAGCTTACCATCACCAACCATCACTTAAGAATCACCAACATATGGAGAAGTATTCTGTAATATTTCTGCATCATTAGTCATGTGGCTTGTAGCAACCGAGTGTGGAATCCATATTGGACCAACAGAAGTAGTTTCCCAATATCCACCACTAGCAGAGTCAGTATGGCCAGAAAATCCTACCTCATGTTCATCCATGGAGATTAATAACCATTACCATTATTAAGATCTAGACCAAGAAATTTCTTTTACATATTTTGCAAAGGTGCACTACAATTCTTAGATATGGGATATCTAAACCCACACCTGCTAGCAAAATGTCCTAGTTTATTACAAATTTGTAAAGTAATTGATCCATAATCAAAAACTTGTCTTTATGAAGGATTGAATTCTTTCTTTCAAAAACTAGGAGAATTAACATGAAAAGAATTTGAGTTACCTGCTCCCCAAGGATTAGTAGAATGAGTATTAGAAGTACCTATTCCCCAAAGATTTGGAGTCTTCTTGAAAAAATAGTTGGAAGAAGGATTGAATTTCTTAACATAAAAGGCAGCTTTATTTGGATCAGGTAAAAGTGAAGAATGATAATCACTTTCTTGATCACGTAACCATTGTTGGTGGTTAGTTAACCTAGATATGAGTTCAGAAAAAAGATAAAGGTGTTTCTCTGTTTTGAGATGTGATCACAAAATGAGTATATTCTCTTCCTAAACCAGATAGAGTATACATCACCAAATCAGAATCTGGTACAGATTCTCCAATCTCAACAAGAGAATATGAGATAGTCTTAAGTTGATGCATATATTCAAAGATTGAAGTAGAACCTCTTTTAATTGAGTGTAACTGAGATCGTAACATCGACTTTCTTGCAAAAAGTTGCTTAGTAAAGATTCGAGAAAGATGAGCCATTTTTCTCTAGCAGATTTCTTACCAAGAAGTTCAGTAGCAAGAGAATGAAGAACTGTTGCGTTAATGCAAGAACCAACAAACTGATCCATTTGTACCCATTCTAAATACCTTGGATTAGTTGTTTGAACATTATTAACTAGTATCAATGGAGTTTCTGGATTCTCGAGAAGAGAGGAGTCGTGGTGGTCCCCCCCGGACCGCCCGGATCCCACGAGTGAATAGAAAGTTGGATCTATAAGGAATTGATCCATCCACATAACCGAAAAGATTTGTACTAATCAAAATGGAGGAGATCTGATCTTTCTAAACAAGAAAGTTTGAAGAATCTAGTTTCACAGAGACAAAATTTGCTATGTTTTGAAATGGTAATGGACTGAATCTATGAAAACCAAGGAAATTTGAAGCTTGTTGTTGTTGTTGTTGTGTTGATAATGGTGGTTGTGAAGTTGACATAGGTTGTGTTGATGGTGGTTGTTGTGTTGTTGGTGGTGGTTGTTGTTGCGATTATGTTGGTGTTGGTTGTAGAGGAGGAAATTGTTGATTTTTAAACATTGTGTTAGTGTTGTTGTTGCTTGTATTGTCTGCAGCGGAAGATTATGAGTTTAGAATTTTTCTCACCATTTATGGTAAATGGTAAATGTTGTTACAGGTTTTGGATTGTAGAAGAAAATTAAAATTTCTTTTATGAATCTGATACCATGTAAGAGAATGAAAAATTGTATTAAAGTTGTTATCTTACATCAGAGAAACCTTGCCTTTATATAAACAGGATGACCAGAATCACATGCTGATTCTGTTACAAACAACCGACTCAATACTTAACAGAAAAACAAACATAGAAGAAATATTCTGTCACATGACGGTTACAAGATAAGCTGTGACCAGCTTATAAAGAGAATGTCATTGTAGCTTATACTGGAGACAATGTAAGCTCTAACAGAATCCACTTCACAGATTACAGATGCCAACAATATTCGAACTCTGCCATTGTTCTCATCTTCTCAACCATTGCCATGAAAAACCCCTCTAACTGTCAACCACAACCACCATCATCACTCGAGTTCCACCACCATCATCACTCGAGTTCCTCTCTGCAATCAAATAATGGTGCAGAATCCATCTTCAACCTTCGCTGCCTCCATCATCAACTATGGCTCGATCACCAGATCTTCTCCATCTTCGAAACCAACAGCAGAATTCGATACTCCATCAATGGTAGTTCGTCACTGCCTCTAACTCCCCTCATCTCTGCCAGCCTCGAATTACAGTCCACACCATCAATCATCACATTAAATCAGTGGCATCATCATAACAGACCCATTAATCTTCACAGCCATCATCTCGAGTTCATCAGTCAATAATTATCACTTGCAGAGACACCAACCACCATCCAAAAGCCATCACTAAATCACCATCAACACTCGAGCTCTCAATCTTCATTAACTAGCTTAACCCATCATCGAAACTGCCATTAAAAACACAATCACAGCGTTGCTGCTACTAGAACCACCATAAACCACTATCAACTTCCATTACAGAATCAACTCACCATATACTTCAGCTAAAGCTCCTATCGATGGTAACAGCTTCACCTTCAAACACCACCATTAATGGAAGCAACACTACTGAGCTGTTAAAATTCATTTCAATCTCGAACCGAGTTTTCTAGCACCTCCACCATCTCATCTTCACTGAAGACTCGAACCAACCGACCATATTCCATCAACCACCATCACCGGCCGCAAACAATGACAACAACCATTTTCTTTGCCTGAAACTCCATTAATTTCTGCTCGACATCTTCCAAGGACTTCTCATCACGAGACTCAACCATCTCCATTAACGTGCAGACTCAGCTCGAAAACCTCCATTCATTCTTTCTGTTCTTGCTCTGTTCAATGCTTTCTATTTAGACCTGATCTCCTTTTCTTCCATTTGTTTCCACACGCACATCGCACATGTGTGCTTCCTAGGAGGTGAACTTCACTCACATTCCTATGATTTAAATTAGACGCATCTCTTTCACTTGTGTGGAGAGCTTTCATCAAATCCATAACCTTCACAATCAGCATCTACCATCCAGTTGGCCCACTATTGCTAATTGTTGAGCATTAACGAAACTGCAAAGTCCCCTGATAGCAAATGAGCTCTAACAAATACCAAGAGAATAAATATTCTCTCTGGCTCCAGTGGCACTGCCAACTTGTTTTGGTTATTCAAATTAATGTACTCGCTGACGTGAGCTTTAAGTGTGTGTACCGACACGATCCATTTCGATGCTTTTTTTTTCTCTATGACAAGCCTTCTACCAGAAAAATATTTTAAAAAACGTAATATATAAACCATTCTACCTAAAGAATATTAAAAAGAAATTTTTTTAAAAAAAGCGTAATATATAAACTATTCTACCTTAAAAGTATTAAAAATAGAGTAGTATACAAATTTACAGAAAACTAACTCATAAAAACATAAGAAATCAATATCAGAATTAAGTGTTTTAGACACATCTTAAAATTCACTGGCTACTTTTTTAATCTATTTAAGGACCACACCAATGGAGACCATAATTGAATGAAGAAGTGGTCACAAAAATCTCCAGTAAAAAAATGCATTGATTGGAGATGACAATAGAAAAATAAATAAATTATGGACAACATTAAGGAATTGTGGAAACAATAACCCTGATCCCAATGGATATCCAATGGAATCCTTTAAAGTGGCTAGACCAGTGCTGAAAGGTACATAATGATAGTCATCATGGAATTTTATGAGGAAAAGAGGATAAACCGAAGAATAAACTGCCCATTTATAAGATGAACTAGGTTGGAGAACTAGGTTGGACCTAACCGATTGTAAAAATTGGAAAATATGCTAGATCAAATGTAATTGTAATTATATTTAAACCTTTAATCGGTCAGGTCCAAACTAAACAATTGTCATTACAATTCCTTGTTAGTAATTGTGTATGTGTTTTAAACCATTAACCGACAAGGTTGAACCCATCCGATGATTGATGTGTTTTAGAAATAGCGGTAAAAGATTCGTTACTCAAACTTGTAAAGATTTGATTTTTAAACCTAATTTTTAAGACCAAAATAAAGAAGATTAAATTAAAATTGATTTTAAATTATGGAAAGAACTGAGACTAAGGATTCCACCATTAGCCAATTTTTCAAGTGATTAACAATAATAATTATCTTGCAATTCATATGATCAATTTATTCAAAATATTGTCACAGTTAGATTTCTTAAATATTAGTTGTAAATCAAAAGTATGAGACATAAAAAGCTCTAAACTAAGCATGACCCATCAAAAGAAAAAACAACTAATTGATAAAAATCATTTTTTCAATTTTTATTCAAAGCAAATAATAATAAAAGAATTACAAAACAAATTAATAAAAAAAAATATACCACTTAATTATTAGAAATTGGCTTCCTCCGTCGCCTCAGCAATGGGGTTTAGCTCCTCATGTCAAACACCCTGTCAAAATACATGTTTATAGCTCAAAGTGCTTAAAAGAAGAGAAAAACAGAAGTAACACAGAAAACAGATACGAATATAAGTGTTGCTGAAACAGTTTTCTGTGTTGCTGAAGAGAGAAAATTACATAGAGAATAAAGTACGGTTCCTAAACACAGTATATTATGAAAGAAAATGTGACAGGGTAATTGACAGTTCTCTGGCGTAGTCTTTTCTTCTGCTTCCTGAACACAGCGTAACTTTTTTTTTCTTCTGATTTTTTTCGGCTCTCTCCAGATGATTTTTTTCTTCAATCTCTTGGATATTTATAGGATTAGTAAACCCTGATAGGCTTCCTTAATCGATAAGGATGCAAATATCCATCCAAAACCAACTCCAAATACTTGTTAATCCGAGACAGAGAATAACTTCTCTTTCCGGTGTGAACTTGAATTTTGCAGCCATTTTTCCGGGTGAAACACCCATTCTGACGTGTGTTGATCCTATCTTGATTGTCTCTTCAGTTTGAGATATCAAAAACAAGTTTTAAATCCCATAAACTTCGGTTCAGAATCAATCCAGATTTTTTTCTCGCGTAAGATTTTCTTCCCGCCCTTTCCGGAATTTGAATTTGTAAGGGGATGCCCGTAATCCAACTGGTGGGTGCCTTTAACAACTGTTCCGAGTTCCTTTAGTAATTTTTATGTGCCTTTAACAACTTTTTGAGCCTATTTTTCCACAAATATTTATTTTTCAAAAATACATACAAAGACATAAAAACCCATAATAAGTACAAAATCAAGCACTAGTAGAATAGAGAACTGAGCATAATTTAGACACCAAAATGTGTCTATCGAATACCCCCAAACTTACTATTTGCTAGTCCTCGAGCAAATCTAATCTAGAAATAAAATCTTAACTCACCTCTGTAGGAATCGCGATTACATTCAGCATATGTAATAAGCCTTTAAACCCCTAGGTGTCCCTAGTGGACGAGTTTTTTCTCGTGAGGGTATACCCACAAAACCTTTACTCCACATCCTAGCTACCTGTGAACGATTGAGGGTAAACACTAAACAAGTTATTTAGTTGGCATACTAAATTCTTCAACTATGGGAATCATTACCCTATATGAGTCCAATTGTTGTACACGAATTTGCACTCAGCGTACTAAAATTCATATATAAGAAACAAATCTTTGGTTAGATAGTCGTTCAACCACGATACTTAGACTCTCACAAATTTCAATCACGTGAAAAGATTTAGAAGATGAATATATAAAAAATGAAGTTTGTGTGTGTTGACTAAGGTGAACGGTGTTTCTCATATCTGTCTGAAGGTCAGTGTCAGGATGAATCCTAATGGATTGAGATACGCTCTCATTGGTCTTAATCCTAATACTATTATCGACCCAGCTGGTATATACAAGCGTCCCAGCGATCGATTTATTGAAAATAAAACAATTATAAATGTAATAACAACATGATTGGATAAAATTGAATCCAAGCGTATGGTCCTTATCAGCATCTTACATGATAGTTCTCCTGGATCCTGCGTACCACGCTTGCTTAGGCGACGCAGACAGGGAAAAAACACACATATTGCTATCAAAGTGTCAATACTCGATTTTTTTTTATTTTTTTTTATTTTTTTAAATAAAAATAATGGGGCTTGATCTCAAACACTTTACTCCATCCTGGCGGCGATAAAAATTCGATGCTGGTGCCCCACCAAATCACTTAGAGAAACACAAAAATTGCAAAAATAAAAACAGAAAGTGATATGGTTGAGATAGACTCTGAGATATGGTGACAACTATCATGTTATTTCTAACACTTGAACTCTGTCCTTTTATGAATAGACAATTTAACTGGGCACACCAATTCTTATAAAAAAAAAAAGCTAAGTTTCCATCTACCTAGAATGGTTAGTGTCATTCTGAATTGTTCACAAGCTTCTAAATTTTAGAGTTTTTATTATTGCACTAAAAAGTTTCTCCCTTACCCCCAAACTTAAATCAAACAGTGTCCTCAATGTTTCAAAATAAAGAGCAGTACCCATAGATAAGTAAAAAGAGGAATAAAGAGGTAAGTCAGAAAGATAGTACCTGGGTGAAGCGTAGCAATCCTTCTATGGAAAATAAGACAGAAAATAAAGACCTAAAAACTAAAATCTATTAATGTACAAAAACAACCCTGATGGTCAATCAGAGTAAACATGGTCCTTTAGAGGGACCTCCTCAACACCACCTGTAGGAAAAGACTCTAAAAATGGTTTCAATCTCTGACCATTAACCTTGAAAGGATTTCTACCATCTTGAGTCTCAATCTCAATAGCACCATGAGGAAAAACAGTGCGAGGAACAAAAGGACCGGTCCACCGAGAGTGTAACTTCCCGGGGAATAGATGCAAACGAGTATCATACAGAAGAACTTTTTGACCTGGAGAAAATGACTTTCTTAAAATATTTCTATCATGCACAAATTTCATTTTGTTCTTATACTCTCTAGCACTAACATATGCATCTTTCTGAATCTCTTCCAACTCATTAAGCTAGAGCTTCCTGTGAGCTCCTGCCTTCTCAAGTGAAAAATTTAACTGCTTTACAGCTCAATATGCTCTATTTTCTAACTCGACGGGAAGGTGACATGCCTTTCCAAAAACTAGACGATAAGGTGACATGCCAATGGGGGTCTTAAACGCAGTACGGTAAGCCCATGAGGCATCAGTAAGCCTCAATGACCAGTTTTTCCTATTAGGATTAACTGTTTTCTCTAGAATACGTTTTATCTCCCTGTTGAAAACCTCTACTTGACACTTAGTATGTGGGTGATATTGGGTAACTACTTTGTGGGTAATACCATATTTCTTCACCAAGTGCTTAAACGGTTGATTACAAAAGTGTGACCTTCCATCAGTAATTATAGCTTGTGGTGTACCAAAACGTGTAAATATTTTATCATTCAAAAACTGGACCACAACCTTATGGTCGTTTGTTTTACACGAAACCGCCTCTACCCACTTGGATATATAGTCTACAGCGACAAGAATGTAAAAATAACCAAAAGAATTAGGAAAATGACCCATAAAATCAATGCCCCACACATCAAAGACCTCAATGACTAATATAGGGTTCAAAGGCATCATATTTATACGAGAAATGGTTCATAACTTCTGGCATCGCTCACAAGCAACACAGTAACTGTGGGAGTCTTTAAACAACGACGGCCAGTAGAATCCACACTGCAATATCTTAGATGCAGTCTTCTTAGCACTAAAGTGACCCCCACAAGCATGATCATGACAAAAGGAAATAATACTGGACTGTTCACTCTCGGGTATACATCTCCTAATAATCTGGTCTGGACAATACTTAAACAAGTAAGGATTGTCCCAAAAGAAATGTTTTACCTCATCTAAAAACCTAAAAATGATCTTGTTTACCCCAATGTTGAGGCATTCGACCTGTAACAAGATAATTTCACTATATTCACAAACCAAGGTGATTGGGAAACAAAGAATAGTTGTTCATCAGGAAAGTTATCCCTCACAGGAGGAGAATCATTAGGAGAATCCATAACAAGTCTAGACAAGTGGTCTGCTACTACATTTTCTGCACCCTTTTTTTCCTTAATTGCTAGCGAGAATTCTTACAACAAAAGGATCCATATAATCAATCTAGGTTTAGTATCCTTCTTAGACAGAAGGTACTTTAAAGCAGCATGAGCAGTAAAGACTACAACCTTAGAACCTAAGAGATAAGATCTAAACTTGTCTAAGGCAAAAACAATGGATAACAGTTCCTTCTCTGTGGTGGTGTAGTTCAGTTGGGCAGCATTCAGAGTTTTGATAGAATAGTAAATCACATGAAGTAATTTGTTTTCTTGCTGACCTAACACAACACCAATAGTATAATATGAAGCATCACACATTATCTCAAAGGGTAGGTTCCAGTTAGGTGCCTGGACTATGGGGGCGGAAATGAATAATTTCTTAAGATTCTCAAAAGTCTATAAACAAGCAGCATCAAAGACAAACTTAACATCTTTTGCAAGAAGATTGCAAAGAGGTCTAGAAATCAAGCTGAAATCCTTAAAGAATCGACGATAAAAACCTGCATGCCCTAAGAATAACCTAACATCTCGTACAATTTTGGGAACCTGTAAAGTCTTAATAAGGTCAACTTTGGCTTTGTCTACCTATATACCCTTAGAAGATAAGATATGCCCTAAAACAATTCCTGATCAACCATGAAATGGCATTTTTCTTAATTAAGCAATAAAGTCTTTTCCTTACATCGAGTCAACACTAATGCCAAATGATGCAAGCACTCATCAAAAGATGACCCAAATACTGAAAAATCATCCATAAAGACCTCTAAAAACCGTTCTACCATGTCATAAAATATGCTCATCATACAATGTTAAAAGTAGCGTGTGACGGACCGGAATTTTTTTTGCTTCCAACGAGTCGGGTTTCGGCCCATTAGGCCAGCTCCAACTTCCCAATACGCTACTCGAAAAACCGTACTTTGAATTTTTCAAACCAATTCGATCTTACCAAGCAAATGTTCATCGATTTAATTCAAATTTGCTTTATAAAGTAGCAAGCATTGCGTTAAAATGGGTGAGGAATGGCCAGTTGCCAATGTCAGGGTAGTCAGATACTAGCAACATCGTCCAGATGACGGTCTTCCGGGTAGCCATCCGTAGATGGGAGCCCCAGTTGGGCATTTTGGCCAGTAGCCACCGTCCAGTTGGCGGTCTTCCGGGTAGCCATCCGTAGATGGGAGCCCCAGCTGGGCCTGACAACTCACAATACTAGGCCAAGCTCAACAGACCATCTCTTACAAATGATATGAACTACTCAAGAGAGTTAGAAATCATTTCCAGAACAATGATATGAATTGTCATCATAAACAACAACCATTCTTCTCAGATGATATGAATTGCCTCTAAATGGAAACAACCATCTCCAAGTCTCATTTGATGATAAGAATTGGCATCCAACAATCACCCTTCATTTCTTATTAGATGATATGAACAACCTCCAAGAAGTTGCAATCATCTCTCAAGGTATTATGAACAGCCAGTACTGCAACTACCTCTTACTGCCAAGGTTACAATCATTTCAGAATGGATGGTATGAACTGCCAAGCAGCAACCAACCCTTTTTAGACGATATGAACAAACTCATGCAGTTGTGTTGAACCGCAGAGCGGATGCCTACGTACCCTCTCCGTATCTCGAAGGGATCAAGCACGATCGTAATTCGTCTTGTTTGGTTTAGATAGTATGAACTACTAACAATGGTAGCAATTATCTCCTACGTTAGATAGTATGAACTGCTTACGGTAGCAGTAACTATCTCTAACGTCACACAGTGTAGATAATATGAATTGCATAGCAACAACTATCGCAAACTTATCTTATCACCGACAGTAATAAAATCACCATTCGCAAGGACTGCCATGCCAACAAATCAATATCTAACGCATTAATCAATAAGATAGGTAAGCCCGGAACTTGTAGCCATTATGACCTCTATCTTTTTTGGGACATTTCTCAAACACTTGATATGCGGTTTTATTAGTGTTGAGAGGTGTGTTTTGCCTTATAGTCTCAGGCTCCTTTAGCTTTTATACCTGCAAATTCTCTTTCTAAGAAGAACCCGAGTTCCCTTATCATTTCCGAACGCTAAAAACAATAAGAATCCAAACCATTTATATCTTAAAACCAACGGCAACACAGCACACATACAACCTTAAGTAGTGTCATTTGTATACGAGTTCATATCCTAACAATTAAATCAACTAATAGAATACAAACAAAAAGGTTAAATGTAGATGGCATTCTAAATCCATAAGGAAATTAACCAATTAATATTATGGAGTCACAGAACTGAAACATAGCTTAGTTATGTATTTACACGCATATACACATTAAAACATGGACACTACTCTGCCATTGAAACAGGCTTAAAACGGTACACCATTCATAGCTTCAATATTTGACAAATACTACAATGACTAGTTGCTGCACATACAACTTAATGTAGACCTAAATACTATGATCAAAGGCAATTCAGTAAGCCGTCAATCCAATAGATCACGACAAGAGACTTATATTAAGAGATATATATTCATTTCAGAATTTAGGCATTAAGTTATGGTTCATATACTATTAAGCATTAAGTTTTAGTTCCGGCTCGATATGGCAACACCTGGTAAGTTAGGGTTTATGGTATTTACCATTATCACCTTAATAAATAAACTAGGTTCATGAAATCATGCCATAAAGCCAAAGAACATAAAATGACAATAAGAATCAGACAACATATATATACGAAGTTTAGCAAGTGAGCACAAAGAGTTGTTAAACACTTAAGTTATATCATAAGAAGATCATTGGTGCAAACAGATTTCGTTTCTAAATTAGTCTGCGCTAGTCACATGCATATCAAACACATACGAACCATCATTCGCCATCCATTTTCATATGGTAACAATAGGTATAGATACAGAACCAATGCACAACGTTTACAATTATATATGATGTAGTCAATGTAAACGCCATGTGTGACAACACTTCTTAAAACAGGTGTAAGTAACAATTTATATATCGGAATGGAGCACTTAATATCAGCTTGGAATCGTCGTCTAGAGATCTTAATTTGATCAGAAGAGACCTTAAGCTAGTTTTATTTCTAAAGGGGTTAAAATCGCTTCCAAACAGGTCTGACATATAACCAAGTTCTCCAGTTTTTCAGTTTTCCAGTTTTGGGTGTCCATATTGTAAAATTCATATAGACTTTGTTAATCATTCCTTAGCGGTATCTACCAAGGAGAATGGAAATGCCCGCAACATAGCTCCATTTGTATTAGTCTCTGCCGATAGCATGGCCATGACCATGTTATGGAAATCCATTAGATGTTTGTTCAGATATTCATTCACCATTCCATCGAATTTGGGAAGCTCTCGAATAACCCCTGACTTGATTTCGAAGTTGGATGTAGATTGAATACACCATTCCTGAGTATCCAACTTGTGAGAAGCTAGATCTTTGAGTGTATGATTTACATCACCCATTGCTTCTTTCAGTTTGTTTTTTCTTTTCTGAAAGCAAAAATTGCAATTTAGGTTTCGTTGGTTATAGAAATTTGTAAGTTATTTATATATTTTATCGGCATTGTAGTGATTATTAGTTAGAATTTTCATGGGTTTTTCTTCTTATTTGGGGGGTTTAAAGGTCTGCAATTTTGTTTCTATGGATATGCAATTTTGGGCTTCTTTAGTTTTTTGATACTCATTTGATACAAAATATTTATACATTAAAATGGGTTTTCTAATCAAACTACAAATTTGGTTTTATCTTAATTTTATTCAATAAATTTTTGTGTTCAATGTTTGAATCTCTTGAATGGGATTGTTGATTTTGGGTGTGATGTAGTTAAATGGAATGGTCTAATTTATGGGTTTTATGTTATACCCATAGTTTAGTTCATATATTTTGATTATATTGTGGTCTGGTTTTGATATTTGATATCATTTTCTTCTTGGAATTGTTAAAGGGGGTGTTTGTTGTTTGCAAGTTTGGGACTTGAAGAATGGATTGGTACCCGCATCAGGACCCTCTAAAAAGATCATAATTGAATGTCCGAAACCCATCTGGATTGTATTTGATTAACTTGGCAGTAGAAGCAGCACTAAGAGTCCATTCATACCTCCCAAGAAAGCAAAACCCCATATGATACCAACGATAAACTGGGGTTATCAATGCCATAATATTAGATGATGCCAACAATAGAGCTACTCAACTTTAATCAGATGTCACGTCATTGGAGAGGTAAATCTCTTAATTACGGGATGTGCAATGACAGAGAACTTCTTAGGTATCTATTTGATGCACCACAATGCGCAATTATTATATACACAACTGTTAAACTCCTCTGTGAAAGTCAATCCGTTGAACTGTGACAATTTTATCGATGTTATTTCTAGCTAACATGTCGTTCTAAAAGAAGTTATAGTCCTATGGATCTCAATTTTGACCTTAAACTCTCTCGGATGATTAGTATTGTTCAATCAGTTGCCTACTGAGGGACAAGAGCATAGTTTATTCTTTACGGTTCTTACTTACATTTTGTTTATGAATCTTATTGGTGTCAGGTTTAATATAATCTTTTTACAGACGCCTGATTCTTGCAAAGGCATGGACGGGTTTCGCCAGAGATAGATTTTGCATGGACGCCTTGAAGTCAATAAGTAATCATTATTCTCATCAATTTAGTTGACCATCGATATTTTCTGTTTCCTCTTAATTGTAGTTTTTGGTGGTTCATAATTCTTAGCTTTTTGGTTCTTTGGATCAAGTAATAACTTATTTCTTATTCACTTGTGGACCTGTGGTGTTCAAATGCAAATTAGCCAGATGGTCTCATCCCAATAAGACTAACTATAATTGGCCTTATATTTTTCTATGAAGTTTCTTTAACAAAAATGATAAGAGGAACACACCTGCCAAAGAGATGCACAATTCCAATGCAAAGGACAACTTGTGTATCCATTCTTTCAAGTCTCAGTGCATACCAATATAATTAAAGTCTAAAACTACTTTGGATTATAATTTTTAGACTGTTCAGCTGCTACGAATCTTAAAATTATTTGTATACAAATTGGTAAATAAAATTAAGTTAAAAAAAAAAGTAACAACAACAATAAGTTTAATTTGTCTATAGACAATCAAAAATTAAGGCTTTCCATCATTTTACTGAAGCATGGGTACTTAGATATGGTAAGCTAACATGTTTTAAACTGATCTTAGTTCTTTGTTGTGAAGAAGTCCTAACATAGTGCCAATTTTTCTGGCTTTTAGTGCTTGTTTTTGTATTTTTTTTATCTTTGTGCAAAACTTAGATTTGAATGAAATATTGTTCCTTATATTTGAATGGTGTCCTGACCTTGTTATTTGATAATAGCTTATCACATGGTGTCTGTCTTAAGATTATAAGGATGTGATGTTCTTTGAGATTTAAATACTAAAACTCAATTTTTATGTGTGTGTTGGATTTCAACATAAATCATAGCTAGTGTGATCTTCCTTTGGGTGCAGATTGTGGAAAACGATCAGCAATTGTTTCAAACTTTTTATGCAACAGTCCTTAAAGCAAGAAAAAGTGCCAAAGAAGAAGTCTTGGTCTTCTACCAAGGTTACTGCTTGAATCGTGTTCCCTTTGGTCTTTTGTTCTCTTTTTCTATTAAACATCATGAAAGGATTTATTTTTTTTATCTTCTATCATAGAGAAATAAATGAAATTATCACGAATAATAATTAATTGGATATACAGCTTTTAGTACCATTTGTCTTCTTTATGCAAATAGTTATTTAGGTAAGAAATTTTATGAATGTTTGGCCATCATGGATAATTAGACACCTTTTTGTGGTAATTCCAGTTCGTCCATTAAAATTATCAATAGTCCAACTACATTTGAAATTCATTATTAATCCACAAATGTAAACTCATATATGGAAGTATGTATACAGTCTCGCATTCAATCGTCATAAGTTTTATACTTCTATTTAAAACTTATAAATATTTGGCCGTGATGAAAAGGCGTCTTACTATTTTGACAGTAATGTCTTGAATGGGAAAAAATAATCCATATCCTTGAAATCCATTCAACGTATAACGACCGCTGCTTTGTTTATATTTGATGAAGGTTGAACTTTTGATGTAGAATGATTATCCATAAGCATCCACAGTTTAATGGACGATTATCTTTCCCTTGTTCTGTGTAAGTATATTCTCTGTTTCTCAACTAAACAACTCCAGGCGGGTATAACATATTGTTGCGTGCTGGTTCTGATAGTGATTGAAGTCTCATATTTGTCGGTTTTCTTTAAGCCATCTTTCAGCAATCAAGTCCATCTCCTTGGCTATTTTATCTTCATGTGTATCTTTCTTTGTACATCCATTGATAATTAGGTTGTGATCCGTATGATAATAAATTGAAACATTTATGATGTTTTTAAGATTCTCCCAAACATCCATATGTTACACACATCCGTGTATTATTACCTGCGATATAAAAACAAAAGAAAAGGTAAAGAAGAAAAAACAAATAAAATGGAGAAGAAACGATGAACAAAAGAAAGAGCCAAGGAAAAGATAGGAGAAAACGAAAAATTAGGATTTAGAAAGAAGAGTATATACGCCTGCCACTTGGTATTCATCACCTACCCCATTTCATATGTGGCAAAAAAACCCGAAAAGATCTTAAAACCCACTATTCCTACTGGTCTATATTCTCTAAAGTGAGGCAAGAAGCTCTAGAATTCGAGCTTTGTACATCTTTCAACCACAACTCTTAAATTATTTGATTAATAGTATACAATCTTGTTTTCAGAAAGTAAATGTTAATCTTGTTTTTGTGTTGATTGTGTACAGATAGGTCAAGTCTATTATACGAAGGTGGAAACACAAGATTGGAACCAAAGAAAATGAGTCGAACAGATGGAAATGATTCTACGTCGACAAAGCTTAATTTGGAGCTAAACTTATCCCCACCAGTACTTGATCAGCTGATAATAAAAAATATAGCAAATCCATCAGCATCACCAGCATTATCACTAACAAGTTCATGTGTTTCAACAAACATGAATTACTCGGCCAGTGATAATGATAAGAACACTGAAGAAACTATGACGGTGCTATATAATATGGTATTGGATTCCGGGAGGGCCCTATGAAAATTTAGAAGCCCGACGCTTTGATAAAGGGTTCCTCAATTCCCACATGTATGTGATGTTAGAAGAGGATAATCTTAAATGCCCCAAGTAAAAAGGTTCAGTTTTGCTTGGTTTCTTACGGGATTATAACACAAAGAATAATAAAAGATCAAGGAAAAACTAGGCTCGTTATAATTCATTCTTCAAAACCTAATAGTGTCTTTACACTGTTACTAGTATATCTTAATTATGTCTTATCTTTTTCTAGATTTTTTTATGTTTTACTTTTTTTTTCCCTTCATAACTTTTTTTCTTTTACTTAATACCATTACGATCGTTATCATAATTATGGAATTGAAAAGATAGTTAAAATGGGTTTTTTAATTATTAATATTGCATCATCATGGCAAGCAAATCATTTATACATCAAAAATTCGAGTTTAGTTCATCGATATGTGACACCAAGACTATCGGCATAGTTGAAGACATATTTTCATGGCTTGATCACATCACAACAAGCCTTATAATCTTTAATGCACATAATGAAAGAGAGATAAGAGTTTTTTAATAATAAATAGAGGTTATTAATTGGTCATTAGTAAGATAATTAAGATGGTAGAATGAGAAGGGATACCCGACTGGGATTGGATAGGGAAGGTAGTATTCCATATAGATTTGAATTTTCCATTTATGAGTTATAAACAATTTAATGCTAGAAAAAAGAAGTTAACTGAAACGGTTGAGAAAATATGGTGATGACGAAGTGTAGTAGTATTAATGTCAGAAATTAGAATTAGGCATCTTGACGGTAAATACAAATTCATTTTTCCATCTTCTTAATTCGTTACTTTTTTTTTACTAAAAACGGCAAGATTTATTGAAAAGAAAAGGGTCACTCAAGGTGAAAGCGTTACAAAGAGAGTAACAAAAAAAAGTATTGTCAAGGACAGTTTACAATTACATCCCAGTTACAAATCAATATAGAGAGCGAAAAACCATCAAAAAACTTTGTATGAAGAGCCCAATGGAACATACTGCACTTGATAGCCATGATGAGTTGCTTACAATTTCTGGACCTGTTTGAGAAGCATCTATTGTTTCTTTCTTGCCAATTAATCCACCAAATAGAAAAATGGAAGGATATACCACATCTTCTTTTTTCTGGTACTAGATTCAGATACCTTCCAATTCCAAATTATAGCTCTAACTGACTCCGGGAAAGCCCAGTCAATACCAAAACTATCGAAGAAGTAATTCCACGGTTGAGAGGTGAAGTTACAGTGGAGAAAAATATGTGAATTGGTTTCTTAATCAGAAGCATAAAATAAGCAAAGTGGAGACTGCACCTTCCCATCTCTGTAAAGAAAATCCCTTCTAGGAACACCTTTGTAACACAAGGTCCAAACCAAAAAAGAAATTTTCATAAAAATTAGAGAATTCCGTATTTTTTTATAAGGAAACACAAGAAGACCATCACTATCAAAAGAGTCATAACTTGCAGATACGGAAAAATCATTTCCATTGAGCCAAAGTCTTGAATCATTTCCTTCAGAGATATGATCACTATGATCACCCAATAACTTTAAGCAACTGAATAACAGATCCAAGTTAAGTTTCATTTAAATTTCTGATGAAATGTAAATTTCAAGCATCTGTATTAGTAACCAGATCTGCAACAACAACATTTTTTGATCTTGAAAGTTTGAAAAAAGGTCAGGATACAAAGATTGCAGAGAAGAATTACCAACCCACACATCTCTCCAAAATAAGATACTAGCCCCATTCTTGATGCTCAAATTTGAATTTGTGACTACTAGATCTCTAGAGTTTATAATACCTTCCTAAAGACTACTAGCAACATGCTTATTAGAGAGATTAGGAAAAAAAGAATTTATATTACCTCCAAAATTTTGATAGATAATCTTTCTCCACAATGCTGATTTTTCTGAACCATATCTCCAAATCCATTTGGAGTGAAGAGCTGAATTAACAAGCTTGATTTTTTTGATGCCAACATCACCTCTCTTCTTGGATATAACCACTCTTGACCAAGATACGCAACTTCTCTTTTTCACGCCATTAGAAGAACCCCAAAGAAAATTTCTCATAATTCTTTCAAGTTCCTTAATAACAAAAGCAGGGATTTGAAATATTTTGAGATAATAAATGGGAAGACTAGAAAGAACACTTTGAATCATGATTAGTCTACCACCTTTGGAGAAATATGACTTCTTCCAAGAAGTAAGTTTTTGCTGAAATTTTTGAATTATACTATACCACACTGCCTTACACTTGGATTTACTACCTAGAGGGATACCAAGGTAGTTGAAAGGAAGAGTAGAAAAAACACAACCAAAACAATTCACAACATTATAAGACTGACCAATGCCAACTATTACGCTTTTTCTGAAATTTACTTTAAGACCAGAAATAGTTTCAAAAGCAAACAAAATGAGTTTCATATTCTTTACCTGATCTTTCGAATCATCAAGAAAAACCACCAAATCATCAGCAAATTGTAAATAGGTAATGATAGTACCATATTGGGAGACTTTAAAGTCAGTGATCAAATTTGCTGAAGCAACTTTCTTGAGCATTATGGAAAGAAATTATGCTACTAGAATAAATAAAAAAGAGGAGATCGGGTCTCCGTGTCTGATCCCTTTCTCACTTCTAAATAGTTTAGTAGCTTCACCTTTTAGAACAATAGAAAATATAACATTTTAGATGCACCACTTAATCCAGCTTCTCCATAAATAACCAAACCCAAATATGGCCAAAGTAATGTTAGTATAATTCCAATTGACATTATCAAAAGCCTTTTCAAAATCAACCTTGCACACCAGACCATTCTTTGTATCTCTCTTCCTTGAATCTATATGTTCAGTTGCAATTAAAATATTATCATTTATTTGGCTGCCATGAATAAAGGCAGCTTAAAAATCAGAGATGGTTGAGGGCATAACACATTTCATCCTCTCTGTTAAAATCTTGGATATTAACCACCAATTAGACTTGTAGGTCTAAAATTATAAAGAGTGACTGCCCCATTGCATTTAGGGATTAGAGTGAGGTTGATGCAGTTTAGTCTCCAATATAGAGAACTCGTAGTTTCAAATTCTTTAACAACTTTCATCAGATCAGATTTAACTATATCTCATGCACATTTGAAGGACTCCATAGTAAAGCCATCAGGGCCTGGAGACATATTAGTACCAAAATGGAACACCATATTTTTCACTTCTTCTTCTGTGAAAGGCCTCTCAAGATTCACACTGTCTATCACAGGAATGGAAGGAATTTCTAAATCCTCAAAAGATGGCCTAATAGGGAATTGTTCTTTTAAGAGCGAAGAATAGAAATAAGTAGCTTCTTCACCCATTTTTACCTTATCATAACAAAGAGCATCATCAATCCTGAGACAATTGATATTCAATTTGTATTTAAAAGAAGCAATTTGATGTAAATATCTTGAATTTTTCTCACCATCCTTAGCCCATCTCTCTTTAGACCTTTGTGCTAAACTTCTAGCTCTAGACATAGAAATTTCAGCATGTTTGTCTTTGGCAGATTCCTTAGACAAGATGTCAGCTTCAGTGAGAATAGCAAATTCTTCCATGCTATCAACCACTTCAATTTCAGACTCTAGTGCATTCAGTTTGGCTTGTAAAGAACCAAAAGTACTTCTTTTCCAAGATTTAATGAAGAATTTCAGAGCTTGTAGTTTCGTAGGAAAAATGAAACTAGGCTTACCAGACAAAGAAAGACTCTACCACCAAATTCTTAAGTTGGAAAGAAAATCAGGATGCTGAAGAATATAATTATCAAATCTGAAAGGGGACTTGAACTTGTCACCTGAATTGCAGCACAAAAGAATAGGTATATGGTCTGAAGTTGGTCTGGGCAGTCTACATTGCAGCAAAGAAGGACAATGCTCCTCCTAATTAGGTGTAAATAGAAATCTATCTAGCCTTTCAAGAAGTGGAGGTTGTTGAGAGTTTGTCCAGGTGAATCTCCCACCAAAAAGAGGTAAGTCAATCAAATGAAATTTATAAACAAACTTTCTAAAAGCGTTTCAGTTGAAAATGCATCCCCCTCGGAGATTTCTATCATCTTGAGACAATAAAGCATTAAAATCACCTCCCAGAAGCCAAGGGTCATCATACAACAACCTTATTGATAAGCACATAATTCATACATTTTTACCTCTTAATTTATTTTTGTTAGCACTTATGATTTTATTAATTTACAATTTTATTGTTTTAATAGGTGGTTCACATATATCCGAACTTACTAGTTAAATATGGTTAAATGACGAAAATTGATGGCAGTGCAAATGGTGTGCCAAGAGATGCTTGGGAATTTCAGTTTTGTTTGGAGTGTATAGAAGAGAATCACAAGGTTGAGTTTTCTGTTGGCTAAAGAAGCACACGTGAATAAGAATTAGAGTAGTCGTTTTGTTTTTCGGTTAACAGTTGAGGTACGTTGTTGGAGAGTGAAGACTAGGAGCTGTACACATACAAGAAAGACGTCAGGAGTTTTGTTGGGTTGAATCACATGTGAAGAGGCTAATTCGTGTAGCCTGTCAAGTGCTACAGAGATGAGACAAGAAATGGGTGCAGGCTCATGTGGATGTACTAGTCTTTGGTTACTTTTGATGTGGAAAGGAAGTGGAGGTGTAGGAGCTAAAGGCTAGGTTTAGTAAAAAGGCTTCACGTGATGGAGTAGGCTTTGCTTTTGATTTTTGACCTTGTCTGTTGGCTGAAAAGAGGCTAGAAGAAATGATGAGAAGGCATCTAGAGTAGGTGTCAGGTGAAGGTACGGTTGGTGGTGCTGTTGAGTGAAGCTAGAGGATATAAAACAGGCTAAGAGTGAGTTGCGTCAGTTGAACGAGTTCGTTGGACTGTTGGGTAATAGATGGGTGCGTGACTAGGTGATGCTGGCTACAGTGAGAAGACTAGTTCAGTTGGGTTATTTGATGGTTGATTGGAGTGATGGCTAGGCGTAAAGAAAGAAAGAAGAGACAGTACTTGTCTTGGTGTTGGCTAGACATGTGACTGTTGTAAGCTATGAAAGCAGTCTTGATTGGTTGTTTTGTTTTTTAAGCAAGTCAATATGGTGCTTCACATGAAACAGGAAGGGTGCAGGCTAAGAAACAAATGGGTAACTGGCTAGGACCTGACAACGTTGGAGACTAGGCTGTGTACGGCTCTTGTTGGTGAGACAGGAGACAATGACCAAGTAAAAAATGAAGTTAAGCCTAGGGATAAACACGGAAAGTGGAGGAGTATAAGTAGAAAGAGAAAAAAAAGACACAAAAGTTCATTTTTTGGGGGGAGACTTTTCTCCTGGACGCTGTTTGCTTTGAGGTTTTGCGGCTGCGAGAAGCTTTTTCTTTGGAGTTTTCGGTACAGGCGTACAGGAGAGACGGAGGCAGTGATCGGTAGATAGAGAGGGGAAGAAGCCTATTTGCTTATCATTATTGGTTTAATCTTCTCTCTTATTTTGCTTAATTATTTTTATGGGTTTTGAGAAACCTAACTCCATGTTCTAATTAATTTGTAACTAGGGTTTAATGTTGAAACCACTTAAAGTTTAGATCAATTGAATCGATTTATTTGATACAGACCATTATGATTTGAATAGATTAATTCCATGATTTTTTTTATTGATTTAAATCTAAATTAGTTGTCGTTTTACCGGTTCTGTACAATACAGTAACCTATGCGCAGAATCAATAGGATAGCAAATATGTTTGTCTACTTTTTAGATATTTCATGATTTGGTTAAATCCTTATATGAGGTATGCTTTGAAGAGCCAGATATTATTTATGAACCTATAATTAGCTTCATATTATTTTCTCGCTAACGCAATTAGATGGTCTATGCTTCAGACTAGGGCTTTTGATGCGCCATGCTTAGGGCGTTCCAGTGATATTTGCGACTCTAATACATATAATAGGTGATGTCGATAGAACGAACAATAAATAAATATTCATGAGTTATGTTTCACTTCAGTAATTAAATAGAAATAGTGGTGGATACTGAAAACCCTGGTTACCGACTCTGCTATTAGATTTATTTTTATTAGTTTAGTTTGTTTTATTATTTTATTAATTAATCTAAAAATTCAAAAATATTATCCTTGATTAGTTGATTAGAGATATTAATTGCAATATTTCTCCGCTCTCTGTAGGTTCGACCCGTACTTACCGTTGTCTACTAGTTAGACGTCGTGCGTTACTCTTGTTATGCCTTCCTTGCTATGAGCTCATGAGCGTAGCGAGTTTTAACTAATGATGCTATAAAAGGAGGGCCTTTCTAACTCAAAGCCTAGGAAAGAGTCACCTTAAAGGCGCGGCACGTGAATGGAATTCTACGAGGCCTAAAGGCGTAAATAGTAACATTTCAAGTTCTCTATAATTGTAGTGTTTTGATAAGGACGGAGGGAAAAGATCAATAGCCAGCCAATGGTGTAAAGTTTTCCAACTGCGATTATTTATGTAGGGTAATCTAAAATCCTATCATATGTCATGAAGTTCCTGCCATAACTGATTATAGTAACCTTAATCTGAAGCGCCGTAGACAGAAGTGAAAACCCATTCAAAATTATCAGCCATATTTTGAAACTTTACTGAAATTGAGAAATCACCAATCAAGTGATCAAGCATAGTCACAAAGCCTTCTTTCCAAAATAATTATAATGCCACCCGAAGCCCCACTTGAAGGAAGAAAGATAAAATTGTTGTTGTTATTACCCCAAAGAGCTCTAATGAGAGAAGCATCAACCGATTCTCTCTTAGTTTCCTGAATAGTACAAATTGTTAGATTGTTCTTCTAAATTGCATTTCTGATTGCAATAATTTCAGAATCCTGACCAAGACCTCTAATATTCCAGCTAAGAATTTTATGATCCATTAACGGAAGAAAAACCCTCGGATGAAAAAGAAGTAACATCATCACAATTATCTTCTGGGAAAGAATCTTTAACAGCATCAATAAGCCCATCTTGATCTTCTGGGATTTCTACAAGCACTTCGGGGTCTACGTTCAAAGATTTAAGACCATCCCATCTTCAAATAAAGGAAATTCTAAAGAAGGATCACGACTTGAATTTCTCTGAACTAAATGCAGACAAATTTCTTTTGCACGCAGATGAGATGAATCAATACCCATCCATTGATTAAATTCTAGGTGTTACGAGACTTTGGAGTTCAAATCTTCCCTATAAGAAAATAATTCAGAAAAAATATTCTCAGAGGACTTTATCTTTAGAATCTGTGGATGAGCTATCAAAATAGGAGACATAGAACGGCAGATCTCAAAAAAGTAAACAACAGTAAAGAAGGAGTGAACTATTTACAAGATCGTAAGATCGACGAATCATCCAACGACTTAGATTTGTCCGAGTCATGGACAAAAGTAGGACCGAGAGATTGAATCGGATTAACATCCGTATCTGACATCCCCCCTCCTCCCAAAACCAAATCCATATAATGACTCGTCGAGCTCACATGGTTCAGGTCAAAACCCTTACCCTGCTTCCTTTTACGCACCGTAATCCAAGGGTGTGGGTTACCATCTAGCCCAATAGATCTGTAACTTGAAGGTTGAGCAATAGCAGGGGAACCCTTATGAGATTGGTCATCCCTTACCCTTTTATCAGGCACCCTACGCCAAACCAAATTCAAATTTTTTTGTGCCGAAAAATTAGAAGAATTTGAAATAGGAGATTGCATGGAGAGATCAGATTCTTTACTAAGCGCATTGACCACCATAATTTTCGATCGAATAATCGGTTTAACACCAATTTTGGAATGAACATAGGGCTGTAATCCATCAACTAAGTGATCTTGAATCCATTCAATACTCATCCAAATTCATTTAAAGAAAACAGCAGCTGGAATTTTAGCTAGATCAGCAAGAACCTTAATCTTACAATAGTTTAGCTTTGTAAATTTTGAGGTAGAGTGATGAACATCTAAAACACTACCCCATGGACTACAAATTTCCTTGAAAGAATTTGACTCCCCAAAACGAAAGGGAAGTCCTCTAATCCCAATCCAAAAAGAAGAATCTAAAGAAGAAACATTGTTGATGTAAGAGTCTTCAGGTAACCAGTGATGAAGAATGATTTTTGCTTTGCGTATACGAATAGGTTTAGCCTCCTTAAAAATGTTATATTCAAACGCATTTTTAGCCAAGAAAAAAACCAATCTCCCATTAATGCTACGAAGTCCCAAGTTAGCAGAAAGATTAAATTTCTTTGCTAAAACTTTGGCAATGAAATTCCAACCATTATGAGAGTTAAGAACTTCCACTGCAATGCCCAAAGAGTCAGCATGATACATATCCATTATCTCATTCTCATTATTCTCCTGAGATTTGGAAGTTCTTTGACGAGATTGCAAAGCTGGGAAAGAACCCATCGTAGGGGGGCCTTTGAAGACGAAATGTCAGACGGATTGTCAGTCGAACGACTGAAGACCAAAAGGATTTCCATATTGCGCCCTGGTTTCCACTTGGAATACAGATAAAATTCGATTTTACTTGCTTTGAAGAATCAATTCTAGAAATAATTTTAGGAAATAACCATGAGAGTTAGATAATAACTCAATAAGAACCACCACTTGATTAAACCTTCTGGACTACCTTGGAGTAACCTTTGAAAAAGAATTAATAGCTTCTAAAGTAGATTGATAAACCCAAAAAACTGACTCCTCAGGTAATAGAATCCAGTTAGTTCTACCTTTAAATCTCTCAAGCACCTTCAGATCTCTTGACTTACCTTTTGAAATCCATGAAAGCTCAAAGGATTTAGATTGAAGAATGATTGATGAAGAAAACTTCATTGAGGAATAAGTGAAAAAGGAATAAGAAAGAAAAGAAAAAATGGCAAAGAGTAAGCATGATACATATACATTATCTCATTCTCATTATTCTCCTGAGATTTGGAAGTTCTTTGACGAGATTGCAAAGATGGGAAAGAATCCATCGTAGGGGGGCCTTTGAAGACGGATTGTCAGTCGGAACGACTGAAGACCAAAAGGATTTCCATATTGCGCCCTGGTTTCCACTTGGGATACAGATAAAATTCGATTTTACTTGCTTTGAAGAATCAATTCTAGAAATCTTTAGGAAATAACCATGAGAGTTAGATAATAACTCAATAAGAACCACCACTTGATTAAACCTTCTGGACTACCTTGGAGTAACCTTTGAAAAAGAATTAATAGCTTCTAAAGTAGATTTATAAACCCAAAAAACTGACTCCTCAGGTAATAGAATCCAGTTAGTTCTACCTTTAAATCTCTCAAGCCCCTTCAGATCTCTTGACTTACCTTTTGAAATCCATGAAAGCTTAAAGGATTTAGATTGAAGAATGATTGATGAAGAAGACTTCATTGAGGAATAAGTGAAAAAGGAATAAGAAAGAAAAGAAAAAATGGCAAAGAGTAAGCATGATACATATCCATTATCTCATTCTCATTATTCTCCTGAGATTTGGAAGTTCTTTGACGAGATTGCAAAGCTGGGAAAGAATCCATCGTAGGGGGGCCTTTGAAGACGAAATGTCATACGGATTGTCAGTCGGAACGACTGAAGACCAAAAGGATTTCCATATTGCGCCCTGGTTTCCACTTGGGATACAGATAAAATTCGATTTTACTTGCTTTGAAGAATCAATTCTAGAAATCTTTAGGAAATAACCATGAGAGTTAGATAATAACTCAATAAGAACCACCACTTGATTAAACCTTTTGGACTACCTTGGAGTAACCTTTGAAAAAGAATTAATAGCTTCTAAAGTAGATTAATAAACCCAAAAAACTGACTCCTCAGGTAATAGAATCCAGTTAGTTCTACCTTTAAATCTCTCAAGCACCTTCAGATCTCTTGACTTACCTTTTGAAATCCATGAAAGCTCAAAGGATTTAGATTGAAGAATGATTGATGAAGAAGACTTCATTGAGGAATAAGTGAAAAAGGAATAAAAAAGAAAAGAAAAAATGGCAAAGAGTAAGCATGATACATATCCATTATCTCATTCTCATTATTCTCCTGAGATTTGGAAGTTCTTTGACGAGATTGCAAAGCTGGGAAAGAATCCATCGTAGGGGGGCCTTTGAAGACGAAATGTCAGACGGATTGTCAGTCGGAACGACTGAAGACCAAAAGGATTTCCATATTGCGCCCTGGTTTCCACTTGGGATACAGATAAAATTCGATTTTACTTGCTTTGAAGAATCAATTCCAGAAATCTTTAGGAAATAACCATGAGAGTTAGATAATAACTCAATAAGAACCACCACTTGATTAAACCTTCTGGACTACCTTGGATTAACCTTTGAAAAAGACTTAATAGCTTCTAAAGTAGATTGATAAACCCAAAAAACTGACTCCTCAGGTAATAGAATCCCGTTATTTCTACCTTTAAATCTCTCAAGCACCTTCAGATCTCTTGACTTACCTTTTGAAATCCATGAAAGCTCAAAGGATTTAGATTGAAGAATGATTGATGAAGAAGACTTCATTGAGGAATAAGTGAAAAAAGAATAAGAAAGAAAAGAAAAAATGGCAAAGAGAAACTCTACTATCCAATAAATCCCGGCCAAGACGGCGGAGAAGTTCAGAATAGCACACTTCTACAATGAGTCAATCACAAGGATCAAAACTTGCAGAAGGCTGAGCTCATCGCAAGGAGATGCCATTTTTGGGGATCCAGGAAATTCAGAAAAGAGAAAGAATTTATTTCCTATCGTTGTTGGTTAATGCACGGACTAGTTGTACCTTTTTTTTTCTTCAACAAATAACCTTAAGCGCCATTTTTCCATAAACATTAGAGGGTGTTTGTTTTTTGCACTTTAAAGTGATTTTCACTTCAAATGTCTTTAAAATGGTGGGATCCATAAAAATGGGGTGTTTGTTTTTTGACTATATAGTGATTATCACTTGAAGTGGTGGTGATTTGAAGTGCAAAATATGAAATAGCAAAAAGCTACTTCAATTTTACCACTTCAAATATTTATCACTTACTACCCATTTTATCCTTTAACAACTATTACTATTCCAAACTCTATCCCTAATCTTTCACAAACCTAAAAATCTAAACTTTCACCATTTAATAAATCTCTTATCCATTTATTTTATATAATGGTTAATCTATCCCTTGTTTAATTAGTGTTAATTTTGATTAACTTGTTAATTATAATTAATTAATTATTTTTTTATAAAAATTGTTTTTTTTTCAAAATATTTTTCAAATTTTTTTTCAATTTTTTTTAGTTTTTTTTTTTCAATTTTTTTTTTACTTTTTCTGATAGCTTTTTAATATTTATAAAAAAAAATAATTAAAATTTTTGTTAAAAATTAATTAACTTTTTTGTTAAATAAATAAATAAAATGATTGTGTATATAGCCCAAATTATAATAAGTCGCCCCAGAATAGATTTTGAGATTAAAATTGAAGAAACATATCTAAGGATAAAAATAGACAGTTGTAACATTAAAAACACTTTAAAGTGAAAAAACAAACACACATCACTTCGAAAAAACACTTTAAAGCGCCTAGAAAACAAACACACAGCACTTCAAAATAACATTTGAAAGTGCAAGTACTTTAAAATGATTTTCACTTTAAAGTGATAATCACTATATAGTGAAAAAAAACAAACACCACCTAATTTTTTGCTCTATTCCTTTTTCTTAACATGGGTATATCATTATCTTTAAGTGCTATTTTCTTACCCTTTTTCATTAAACGATTCAGCCAATCGGTGGGTGTTTATATATCGAACCCGTTGATTATGAGATTTAATGGGGAAAATCGACGGGTATTTACGAAATAACAACCGATTGTAGAGATTTTTTATTATAATTTTTTTAGGCACCCAAAATCAGTGGAAATATTTAAAATTAGCAGAATTAATCACCGAGCAAATGCACTAGTTTTATGATTATTATACTTTTGTTAACTAAATCGGCCAATAGAAGAATGAATATTTGCCGATTATATATTTTTATTGAGACGGAGTAATTTATTAAAATCCGTTATAATCATGTTCATGTTGACCTTTATTTGTTTCTGAAAATACTGAACCAAAATCAAGATACGTGAATGTAGATGGTGGGTTTTTGATAAGAATAAAATAGTAAATTACCTCTTAAGACTCTAGTCTGAGAAATACTTAAAATTCAGTAAAAGAATTCTTGCAGGCGCTTATCTCTGCCCTCTCTCAGGTGCTTATCCATGTCTTCTATATGTATGGTCAATTACATATATGACTAAACTTATTGAATGTATCAAACATTCATTAATTTAAAAATCATCATAACAACATTGGTGCTCTACCCAGATGTTTTATGATTTTTACATAAAATCTTAAACTATTAGATGGATTACCCACTAGTATAGAGCAATTTGAGCATTATTTTTCGTGTTATATTCCACATCTGAATTCCCAAAAAATTACCTATGTTGATATTCATGCTCAATTGAGCGATATTAACCTACTAAAACACCTATATGAATCTATTTGATTAAAGTACCACAGTTGTGCTTAAATTCAAAAGTTAAAATTATAACAAACATGATTTCATAGATTCGCAACACTTATAAGCGTGTCAAAAGCATGTCAAAAAGTATTTTTAAACGCACCTTGCCCTTGATTGCTTGTGCATCTTGCTTCTAAGACAAGGCTTGCACACCTTCACTCAAAGAGCAAGCATGGACGTCATGCTTCTCTCCAAAGGTTTGGTATTTTACTATTTTGCCCTCTACATGTGAGGCTGAGCACAAGATTAAAACGTGAACTTCTGACCAAACACTTTCAAACTCTAACTTTGAAGAGGGAGACGTCTCTACCTCTCTTATTTCCAACGTGTGCGCCTTAGCTAAGAAGCTAAGCTTGTGTGACTACTCTTGAGGCAAAACTCGTATGCTTTCATTCGGAAGCCAAACTCACACGACTTGCTTCTTGTCAAAAATTGACATTTTATTCTTTTACCCTCAACATGTGAGGCTGAGCACAAAGAGTAAAATGTGAGCGTCTTGTTTCTTGTTAAAATTTGGTGTCTTGCTTCTTGTCAAAAATTAACATTTTACCCTTTTACCTCAACGTGTGAGGCCGAGTGCAAAGAGAAACACGTGATACTCTTGCTTCACGTCATAAGTTGGGCGTTCTTCCCTCTTCTTTTTCACGTGAATAACTTGATTTGGCATATTAGGGTTTCGATAAGTTTCGAAATCCTAAGCTATACTAGACCTCTCATGTATATTTTCGTATAAAGCCTTATATATAATTTTTCATGCTCGGCAGCAAACAACTTGTTTTTACGAAATAAGCATGTCAATGCAAAATTGACTAAGATGGACATATTGCTCCTTATACACAAATAAATACATATTTATTTTATTCTAGTCTGCTAGACTCATCAGCTAGTCAAGCAAAACATTCTTTTTTTTTTTTTTTTTTTTTTTTTTTTTATTATGCTAGGCTCATCATTCTAGTCAAGCAAGACAGACTCATCAGCTAGTCAATCAAGACAAGCCTCTAGTCAAGAAACTCATTAAGAAGGTCTCAATTGATTTAACACCAGTACTGCTTAACACTACAATATTACACGAGACATCAAATGTCACAAATGGGGGATATTCACTAGTGTATTGGTCTAGCGGTCTACGACATGTAGTGCAGCAGTGCACCCACTAAAGAGAAATTCTGGAAAGTTTGATCAGCAGTTGAGTAGAAGAGTGGCAAGTTGAGTAACTGATTATTCAGCCTTAATCGAAGTGGAAAGCAGTTGTCAACACCTTCTCCACCTTCTCCACTTCACCACTACTCAACAATAGACAGTTTCTTCCAGGGAAGAGGTCGGGTGGTTACAATAGCTAGGATATAAATATATTCTTAATCCATTGAACAAACGACAAGTTGGCATTGAACGACAAGTTTTTGAAAAATAAAAACAAGAAGACAATTGAACAAATATGAAACAGAACAATTCAAGTCGATTAACCTTGATCATTCAATCTTCTCACATAGAAGAATTGTTCATAGGTATTCACACCAACTACATCCAACAGAGTCTGATACTCTGACCTCAACTTACTCTTGCTTCCCTCCCTAAGACTAACCCTTCTCCTTCTCATTTTGTGACTGAAGCAAGACTGGAATGACCATTGCTTGGTTTAGGCTAGGATTATAAAGATTGATCTCTCGAATCTAAACAAATTACTTCAACAGTACAAATGTTTAAGGATTGACGAATTATCACCTGGTCACCGCAATTTTCCTAAATTACCCTTCAATTCTTTTTTCCCTACAAACAGTGAGTTATCGTATCCACCGATTCTGGTTTGATGTTCTTCGTTAACGTAAAACATCAAGAATAATCTGCATATATTAATTAACTTACTTATCGATTTTGGGTAAAACGAAGCCTATAAATTTTTGGAAAAATTCAAATTTTTCCATGTTTTGACGATCGAAGGATACAAATCTAAGTTTCCTCATACAATTTTTATTTGATTATAAAAAATTATATGATTCCATATTTTTTGTATTTCCTTCAATTTCTTGATTTTTTTCTTCAAATCCGCCACACAATCTCTCTACTAACCTGTTGATGGTGGATTTTTGACAAAGGAGAAAATTATAATATTGCCTTTGCTCAGCTACAGAAACATAAATATATATGTATAAAATTTCTGACCCGGCATCAAAATTATATAAATACATATTGTTATCCTACATTCCGCAAGAGAATTGGGAATGCATATTCTCATACCTGCATTAGCCTTGTAGCTCTTTTATAAATGTATGCGCCTTCAAAATTTCAGGGCTTTACCTAGCTAAACCTTCGTTATTTCATGTGCATCCATATAAATTATTTGTATTAATCAGAACATGTTGATTATACAAAATTGCGAACATTCAAAATAGAGACTATGTCATGAATAAAAATGTTATACCATCTAATTACAGAGTCGTATCAAGCAATGTCTCAAGTTGCAAACTTCCACGGCTGAATCTCTTGAGAATGTTTTGTATGCACTGTATAAAAGTTAAACATAAAATGCTAACATTAAATTACATATAATTGAGAAACCCTAAACAGGCCATAAATATGGCCACGACATTAATGAATGCCGAAGCTAGTGGTGCATAAGCAATAACCATGGAAATAGCAAGTACCAGCCTTAGAAAACCATAGTCACGCTCCGAACACCAATGAGTAGTACATACATGTTCCAAGAGGCCAGGAAAAGCCAACAAAGTCAAACAACCAACAAGCTAGTGGCTAATAAATTAGCACCAGCGCTAACATCGGCGCTAGCAGCAGCGCTTTGCTAGCATTAGCAACAGCGCTTGGCTAGCACCAGCGCTAGCTGCGCTAAGCGCCAGTACTATCCTTGGTAGTAGTGATAGCCTTTCCCCCTTTTCTTACCTCTATGCGCTTCTCCACCCTTGCTTGCACTAGCACCATCTTCACTTGCTCAAACATGCCACAAATACACTCTTGTCATGATTGGAAAAAACTCATTACCAACTCACATGCTTTGAGTCCATGACTTCATTAACTCCTACGAGAAATCAAAACAATTACATGAGGGAATTCTTCATAGGATTTTTGTCTGGCGGTTACAGCAACATTCGGCGCGGCAACACCCCATTAAAAGAAAGTTACAAAGTAGTGGTAAGGCTGAAGCAGTTAATGGAGTAATGGTTTCCCGAAGATTCCAAGGCGGTTATACTAGTATCCCCACGACTTCCACCTCCCCATCTCTTCACTACCTCCGCTACTTACAAGGAAACCGTGTGTTCCCAAACTATTATAAATAGACTACTTAACCATTCAGAAAAACAGAACAAGCTGATCATTCGCACAGCTCTGTTATTCTCCATCTCTACACACAAATTCCTTCAACTTTATTTTGCTTCCCTCCCCTAAGATCAACCAATTTTCTCTCCTTGTGACCGAAGCAGGGCAGAACGGCTGCATTCGTGGTTTAGGCTTTCCCTGTACGATTTTGATTTCTGAATCTAAAAAAAGTACTTCAACAGTACATTGTTTTACCTATAATTAATTTTTAGGTACTAACATAACCCTAATTCTCTAACACTATATCTCTAACTCTAACTAACTAAATTAATTTAAAAACTAATTAACACTAATAACCAGGAGTAAAATAGATATTAACAAAAATATGAAAATATGGGTTTTTTTAAACTACTTCAAAATGACATTTTTTTTTGTCTTTTCTTGTAGCCTCAAATAATTTGAATAGGCCTTAATCTAGCCAGGTTTTTTTGGCCCACCCCATAAATAAGGTTGGAATTGGAAGTTGCCCCGGCATGTTGATAAATATAACATAAATTTTTTCTGAATGAAATAAATATAACATGATTGGAGTCATTGGATGGACCTACTCAGGCAGAACCAGTTTTACTATCATTCACATCAAGTACAATATACGACGGATTTCAAGTTTGACATCTGCATCCAATCCAACATCCAACGAATTTGCATCCATTAGATGTGCAGATGGACGGATTGAGTAAGGATGATCCAATGGATTCTTTTTTATAATTAATATTTTTAATAGAGAACCAAAATTATCAAAAATGACTTGAGTTTCCATAAAACCTACACAACTTATATATAACAAATACCATGGACAACATCCCTAAAAAAACAAACCCTACAAATTCGATGGAAATAAATGTTGAAGAAATAAAATGTATATATATAATGATCATATGCAAATAATATACTAGACCCGTATTTTATAAAAATTCAATATGCTTATATACTAAGTGTTTAGCCCATGCGATAAAAATTCAATATGCTTATATACTAAGTGTTTAGCCCATACGTTACACGGACCGGGATCGGTTGTCCCAAATCCAAACATGAAAAGGGAAATTTATATAAGTTACGGACTTGCATGATAATCATTCTGGGTGAAAAAGCAATAATTGTAAACATAAATTCATTTTCAAAGCATCCACAATGTTTAACTAAAGTAAAAAATACTTCAATAAAGGGTTCTTTATTAGTATTATAAATAAACATGGAGGAATGTTCAAACTCCACATCTCTCACATTAATTCCATACCATAAATTGCAACACAAAATCCACGAATTTTCACTTAATTTGAAACTTCTCATGATACAAAGTATGATATTTAGTTTCCCAAACTCAGTTCACAGGCTTTTAATCTTTTGATAGCCCAATTGAGAGATTTAACGCAATAATTGCATTCCTTCCAAATTACTTTCCGCTTGTTGATTGCATTCCTTCCAAATTACTTTCCGCTTGTTGTGCTTCTGTCTTGTAATACAGGTGTATGTGTTTGCTTCTCACCCAACATGCTTGAGCTTCTCTCACACATAGTTGTTATGCTTCTCTCTTATGATACTCTTTCGCTTCCATCTCTCAACGATGTTACACTTCTGGCGATGTTGTTTCTGGGCCAGTGAACGTTCCTGATAATACATATATCTATAAGCATATTAAGCAAAAATATGGTGAAAGATAATGTACATACTACTCAGTTGAAATGATAAAAGTTAGAAAAGTACACCATATGATCTAGTTTCAATTTGATTTCATATATTTGTAGGCCTATGTCCAGGTTCATTTGAATGAATTCAAAAGTCATTATTGATCACTACACAAATTAAAACCGTGACCCAGTTTAAATGCGACAATAGATAATTAGATGAACTCCCAAAGTATCTACTTCTTTACTTATCCTCCAAGTCCATCTCTGTGAAACCCAAGATTTTGATGAACAACTGAATACAATAAAAAACAACTCAATACAGTACGTAGTAGTAAGAACCCTGTTTTCCAGAAGTAACACAGCTATATCCCATACATGATCTTTCTATATATACCTGCTATCCATCTCACTCAACTTACCCTGGCTAATACCGCAAGAAGCTAAAAGACAACCATAAAAGGTTCGATAACCAACACAAAAAAAATCAACATAAGAAAATAAGCCAATAATTGATATTGTGGTTTGAATATTTTGTTGGAAATGTATTAATGGATTGTCTTGACCGGATGCAGGAAGAGCCGAAGAGAAGTGGTGCCTTACATGGAACCTCGCCCACTGATTGGTATTCACAGGTACGTTTTCACTCTGTTTCTGCAGAAAGGTCCAGTGGTATTTGGAGGACCAGTTTTGATGAACACTCAGGGAGATGCACTTATGGTTGGGAATAATGACCATGAAAACGAAGACACCACTGATTTGCTTCTCGTGTTCATTTTAACACTCCAAATTTCGCAGCTCAGAATGGATTTGATCTTCCTGCTGCCGCAGTATTCTTTTACGCACAGAAGGAACCTGCATCCAAGAATCGTTTATAATATGTTATTTTTAATTTTCATCTGTGTTGCCCCTTTTATTACTAAGTTGTACAGTTTAATTATATAACATCAACAACATTAAGTACCTTATTATAATATAGTCATTGGCAGGGAGTGTCCTCAACCTGTGGTAGCATGAGAAGTTATCATACTTTTTATATACCTATTAAATGATTTAGAAACGTAATAGCCTGTATAAGGAATACAAACATTAATATAAGGACAACAAATCAAAACTGAACTCAGATCAATAACTTAATTTTGTGGTTTCTAAGAAACATATCCTGCTTTGTCCAGTATTCAAGAATATTTTACAACATATGAGATCTCTTCATTTAGTAAAATAAAGTTTCATAGTAACAGTATTAGTGAAATTTAACGGTGCTTACCTTATCAAACTAACACATTCTCTCTGTCTTCATTTATCCCGTGCAATCTGTTTAGCATACTTGAACTCATGCAAGCAGTTGAGTTGGTACTTTGAGAAATTAAATCAAAAATAAGTAGCGAAAAAGCTAACCATGAATTAAAATAATAAATAGTAAGGCTTCGCATCTTAATACAGCCAGCAATATCCTTTATTGATCTAAAACTGTAAGTAGTTAGAACAAAAACTGAAGATGATTGCTACCTTGCATATGGAAGCACCAATCTTTCATTCAGCTCAAACACAGAATATCCATTTAAAAGTAAATACTATGCAACCTAATTATCATTAATACGTAGCAGAATCCGCAGAACCTTCAAACATAATTGTTACCTTGCGAAACACTATCAAGTAAGTAGCTTCTTTAATTTAGCTCCAAATTTTAGCTCCAGTAGGTCTGCAACCACTACCTCTTTGCACTGTTTCCTCACACCTATCAGTAATTTCAAACTACTCAAATCGTCTTTTCTCCTACCAGTAACATAAAAAAACAAACTATCAATGAAAAACAACAACACCACAATCTAATTCTCTATATACTATCTAAGGTATTATACTGAACAATACATCTATCCTAACCAATAATCTTAGCAGAAAATGAAATGCAGGGCCACTGTTTAGAAAGAAAAAACTAAAAAGCATTTTGAGGCTATACCTCATGGCAGCCAAGGATGGTGTTAGCTTTTCCCCTATCATCTGTCAGATTAACAAATCTTTTTCTTGTCATTAACGCAATATTAATTTGGTAAGCAGTTCTACGAAAGCAGATTCTGGGCTATCAAGATCTAAAACTTTAAATTTCTAATGACACTTGAAGTAGGTCCACGGTCTTGCTTTTATGGCTAATAAGACGGGCATTATTAGTGTTATTAATATTAGTAAGATAAGACAGAAAGACTGTCAAAAGAGATACATAAAAGATTACAATATTTAGAGGTGAAAACTACCATATAACAAATGCAAAAAAAGATTACAATATTGCAAAACAAATTGTATGCAAAAACTACAGAAGAAAGATGCAAAAAAAATGCAAGATATACGTGTCGAGTTCATCCTGAGATCCAACAAATAAAACAGTGCACCAGCAACCTCAGTGAAAAGACTAGAGTTGGGCACTTTACAAACTCATGGGACTACCTATAGCTTCAGACGAAATACTTAAAACTACGCTGATGACTATCAAAAAATAAAATGTAGATGATAAGCCTATTTGTGAACCTTATCAAGCTTCTCTTGTCGCCAGGACGCAATTTGAAAGAAATCCCCATTCTGTTATACCAACATTTCTAACCACTCAGCAGCTTCGAATACCACGCGATCTGAAAGAAATCCCCATTTAAATTGTCTACGTTTTGGATTTTCCATTCTCACCTAGATATAAAACTGATGAACAAAAATACTAAACCACCGTAAATGTTCCTCCTCTCAGCAACAAAATACATTTGGGTTAAATGATAATGCAACCAAATTACCCATAAGAAATTCAGAATATAAAATAAAACGAAAAGCAATCAATTTATCCGGGAACAGTGAACGAAAAGAACACCAAAATTAAAGACGATGACTTACAACTCCCAAACAAAGAAGAGCATCAACCCTAACTTTCAAAATAAATCTACCCTAATTTACAAAATCAATCAACTGCTTAAACTCTTGATAGATAGATGGAATCAGCATAGAATTATAATTTACCTGATTCATAATAAATAGGTCAGTCTTCGAGCCAAATATGAAAATAGGTAAGGAGGCGTGTTCTCTGGTTCAGTCTCAGTTCGGTCATCATGAGCAGAGGAAAGCAAATAGATATGGTATTGAAATATTAAAGTGTTTCTAAGGCAAGATCCAAGTAGTAACTACCAAATTATTCTCGAGAATCGTCCTCCCCTATGGTGGAAGATACTTTAGGTAGTGGAGCAGGTAGTGGGGAATGGAGATCTTCGTGTGAAGAATTGAAAGAAAATTCAGGAAACTTGTTAGATGATCTTTCTTAGCCAGCGAAATTTGTTAGATGTTCGTGTGAAGAATTGAATGAGGGGTGACGGCAGAGAAAAGAGGAGAGAACATTAAAGCGTAGATAGTAGAATTAGGGCATCGATTTTGTTTTGTGAGTATATTTAATAAGTATGCTATTGATAAGTATATTTAATAAGTATGGTATTCATCACTTATCCTCTGCGGTAGAAAACACTAAATAAATTCAAAACTCACCTTTTCTCTCAAGTGAGGTCAAAAGCTCTAGAATTTAAATTTTATAAAATTTTCAACCACAATTTTTAAATTGTTAAAATTATATATATAATAACCTTAATAATGAGTGTGGATGTCTAAAGAATTTTTAACATAACATTCGTACCCAATTTAGTAGAGACTACTGCCATGCCCTTTTTTCTTTATTTTGTTTTCTCTCGTAAATTCATTGTTAAAATATATATTATTAAAATAAAGAAAAGCCCATATTTTATAAAATTTTGTTTTTTGTTTTTAAAAATCGAACTATATTTTTCTTCAGGAAACCTATCTTTCATCTTTCTCACAACCGATCTTAAATCTCTCAATTTTGTTTCTCTCGATTTCTTTTTACGATGTTGAACAACCGATCTTTTTACTGATTACGGTTCCATAATGGATATGATTAAGACTCACCAAATCTCGACAAAACCAATTGAGAAAGTAATAGTACATCAATTAGTTCTCTAGAGTATTGTTGATAATTACAATAGACCGATTGAGAACATTTTGTTGGTGTTCGTTTTGATGTTACCAATAGTTGTGCAGGTTTGATTCTAATTTTTTTCTCTATTTGTTGCCTAATTATCTAAAATATGAATGGTAGTAAATTTTAACTGCAAACTATTAATTTACTCCAAAATAAGAAGAACATAATGATAGAAGATGTTTGAAAATTGAGATAAATTAAGAGATAGAAAATTGTAGCTTTTACTCTTTTGTCTGGTTTGCCTTCCTTTCTCTTTCTAATAAAATTCCCAGATTCCAGTCCTAATCAGTAAAATTTTCTTTCAACTAAAACAAGATCACAATACTAAATCTAGAATTTCATGGGAAACACTCTTTGGTTACACTTGATGAGAAATATTGGAAATTGAAAACCTAAGATTAGGATTTGGTACAGAGCAAGCAGAGAAAAAGGAGGAAAATTATCATTAAAGTTTGCTTCGAATGTGTATGATAAAATATCCTTATGAAAAATACACACGTAGTGTAAGTCCACCTAAAACAATGCAAGACTAATTAAAAGTGGCATTTTTTTTAATTGCTTAAGTTTGGATTTGGGATATGGTATGCGCACGTGAAAGTGATGTAATTTACTAGTGTTTGTGGTGATGCTTTAAGGATTCAGATGTACTGCGTCCAAAATCACAACAATCTTGCTGGTCAACCAGAAGATACCATTGTAAGAATGATTTTCATACATTCCGGATAATTGAAGTGAGCTGGAGTGCATTTCTTGTATGAGTTGGTGGGCGGCCATTGCTATCCGCTAAACTAGAAGTCTAGCAAGTAGCAACAAGTCATCACTACTGCTATCAACATTTACTACCACTCATTTTATATGACTTATTATCCTTTGTAATTGTAGAATTTTTGTAAGCTTGTTTTTTTGTTTTTTATGTTTATGATATTCATATTACTGCATTTACATTTATTTTTTTTGTAGTGGTTGTATAATCTGTTGTGCAGCTACAAAAATGTCTGCATAACATGTTATGCAATCAAAAAATGATTGCGTAACGCATTATGCATCCAATTTTTTGTTAGCGCTGCAAAAAAAAAAGTATAATCTGTTATGCACCCGAAAAAGATGGATACATAACATGTTATGCATCCGACAAAATGAATGCATAACACATTTATTGTTAGCACTGAATTCAACCAATAAATGACTGCATAACCTGTTATGCAGCTACACGAATGTCTGCATGCAGTTGTGAAAATGACTGCATAACATATTATGCATTTTTTTTTGTTAGCATGGAAATCAAAAAAACGGGTGCGTAATCTGTTATGCATCTATAAAAATGGTTGTATAATATGTTATGCATCATGAAAACGGTTGCATAATGCATTACACATCAACTTTTTTATTAGCACTGAAATCAACTTAGAAAATGGTTGCATAATCTGTTATGCAACTACAAAACTATCTGCATAACGCATTATGCATTCTTTTTATGTTGGAATGTTATTTTTTAGCATATATATCGTTTGATTCAAAATATGATTGCATAATGTATATGCATCCTTTGTGGTGGTTGCGTCATTCGTTACACATCTTCTTTTTTTTCTGGATAGTTATATTTTAGGTGTGTACATCGTTTTAGTGGTTGCATAACATAATTAGTGGATGCATGTACCAAATTATGGTTGCACAATATGTTATGCATCTTTTATGATGACTGCATAATTCGTTATGCACCTTTTTTTTTGTTGGAGCGCTAATTATTAGGTATATACATCGATTTAGTGGTTGCATAACCAAATTAGTGGATGCATAATCCAAAATATGGCTGCATAATCTGTTATGCATTCTTTGTGGTATCTACATATTGTGTTATGCATCCTTTGTGGTGGCTGCATAATGATTATGTATCCAGTTTTCGACATTTGAGCCTAAAAGACTAGTTAACTCCTAATTTTTCGTAAAAAATAATAATTTTGATATTGTTATTTGTATTTGTTGTATAGATCTCTATAAAATATTTTTAACGAAATAAAATTTGTAAAATTCCAAAACACAGTTTTTTAGATATGTAACATTTTAGTTTACTTGCCAATTATACCCCTGAAAAAATAGAATGCATAAGGAGTAATGCAGACACTTGAATGAGGAAAGAAAAATTCCGAGATTTTTTTGTTATACAAGTAAAACATATTAAGGGTTTGTGTCTTGTTCCTCTCTTTTTATAATTTCAAATAGTTATGGGTCTAACAATAGTTAGAAAACATTTTGTGTTCCTGAATAGATTTTTTTTTGGGTCTGGAATTCATTTTCCCATTCAAAATCCCGTTGGATCCCACAAATTACACTCACATCCAGTTTATTAATATACTGGTTGGACACCCACCCGCAAAAAAATGGATGGGTAGGATCAAACCCGTCGATTCGATCCCAAATGCTTACCCAATACTCAGGGGCGGGACCAGACTAGTCCAACATAAAAAGAAAAAGAAAATAAAAACTTTATTCCCTCGAAAACCCATCACTCTTTTTTCTTTCCTCTTTGGGTTAATTGATGTTTGGTACTTAGGTTTTGACCAGCTTTAGTCTTTGGTCTAACATTTGTCCAATGTTAGGGCTTGGTACCTGGACTGGACGTTGACTTACATTGACTAAGTTAAGTTTAATTTTAATTAATTTTATGTATTTTTTTCAATATTATAAATTTAATCTTAGATCCAAGGGTTTCTAACAAAAACACTAAATCAACGATTACAATAGAACCCCCAATTCATTACGACAAACCCAATTATCACGGCCGACATCTTCTTTTTCCAATCCATCTTCTTCTTCCCCTAAACTCCATATTTTTCTTCCCCTGTATGTGAGTATCACAAAGCAAATGACTCTCAAATCAATTGAATCAAATCAAAACCCTTTACAACAAGAACAAAACCCAACAACAATACACTAATTACTGAATCATTTTTATTCCGCCCGAAATTCATAGACGAGTTGAAACAGTGAAGAGGGTTTCTGCCATGGATTGATTGGAGCTAAGTACAGAATCAAGCACGAAATTCAGTTGAGGATTGAATCAAAAAGCTAAGGTTTTAACTGATTTTTTGATTGAGATAGAAGAATGGGTTTGAATTTGATTCTTAGGTTGAACTCAATTAGATATGTTAGAAGATTATGGAGTTAGAGTTTGATGTTGATGCCATAACTTTACAGAGATTATAAAACAAACAATTACCTTTTCTTCTGGTTCTGAATTAATCACTTGAATCAACACCACCATTATTACCTTTTCTTGATTCTATTATTATTTTCTGTCTTCAAACTCATAGTCTTCATTACCATCTTCAACTCTTAGAAACCCTAAAGAGATTCTCAATTCCAAATTCGAGTTTAAAACTTCAACTCAGAACCTCAACTCAACCAAACCCCTCTATGATTATTCTCATAATCATCAATTTCATCCTTTAACTCTTCTATGAGTTTCTCATGAAACCCTAATCCCCAATTCTTCACCAAATCAACTCCCCAGCCTTCATATAATATCAACCCTTTAGTTCTATATCCATCAGCAACACAATTTGCATCTCAATTCCAAACAAACTCGACATCGAAACCAAAACCCTAATTTGATTCTCACAGATTTATTTTCTTAAACCCCTAACTGACTTCTTTTACGATTTACTCTAATCTCACTTTCTTCATCACTCATACAGTTCTATCAACAGACCCTTTTAGAACAACACTCGATTTCAACTCTTAAGTCCCTCATAGAAGAAAAAACTGATTTGATAGTGATGGCGGCGATGGTTTGGAGAAAGAAAAGAAGGTAAAAGAATTATGGTTAATATTCAATGGTTACTGTGTAAATATTAATAAAATGAAGGGTATAACTATAATCTCGCTAAATAATTTATATAAATTTATTAATAAATAATAAATAAAAATTAAGACTTAACCTAGTAAATGCGGTCAATGTCGAGTCCAAATACCAAGTCGAATAAATATTAGACCAAAGATTAAAATAGGTCAAAACTTAAGTACCAAATATCAATTAACCCTTCCTCTTTTTATTCTGATTCTCACCCTTTCTCTCTCATCAGATTCTCCTCTTTCACTTGCAAGAAGACTCGTTCAGATCTGAGCTCTCACCAGAATTCACTCTTATCATCTCAGCACCCATCAATGACTATTGGCTCTGGAGGATCGAGTATTGTGGGTATGACTACAAAAAAAATCCCCAACTAATTTAGCTTTTTATTCACTTTATTTCGATGAAATCGAATCATGAGGTTAACGTTTACTCGTGATTCTTTATTGGTTTTTGATTTTCTTCAATTTGTTTTGAATTTTTTATTGGAAATATCTGTACTGTCGGTAACGATGATTTTCAAGATGAGTCTTGTTTGTTTTATTGATTGAAGTTAGGTTAATTGATGAATTTGATTGGGAATACATCAGGTCTGGAGAATAAGATTGTTATGTTTTTGTGCAAAAATCATGTATGGTCCTAGACTTCAGTATTATATATATGAGAATTTTATGTGTATATGGAAAATGGTAAAGTGTGATAGAACAGTGAAAGACAATCTTCTTCAAGTCCAGTAGAAGTACATTCATCTCTAATATGTGAGAACGTTAGAGTAAATAGTGCCCGATTATGACTCAAATTTTATTTTCATAAGCTCAATATGATATGCTTCTGGTTAAAAGGTTTTGTATTATTCAGATTGATCGTTAAAAGACTCCTATGTTTGAAGAGGATTGTGTAGGTTCTGTTGTATGTTGGTGGGTTTATTTGGACCGAATTTGTATGCTGTTTGTGTATATATAGACATCTTATTCCTCATCATCTGTTGCCATGTCATTATCGTCGATGATGTTTGTGGCACATTAATGAACCATCTTAACAAGATTTGTATTTGTGACATATGAAGGCAGCATTAAAAGCTCCCCTGGAATACAATCAGTTCTAATTGCTTTATTCTTCGTATGTCATTGTTCTATCTTTTTGTTAATCATATCTAATTGTGCTTTTTTACATATTTGTGTTTGCAAATGGGTTCTGTTTTCATTAGATGAACTTGTTGTCTCAGGTCTCTCCATGACTTTGTGTTGCTTTGCAGTTCCAAGAAACTTTAGATTACTAGAGGAGCTCGAACGTGGAGAGAAGGGTATTGGAGATGGCACAGTTAGTTATGGGATGGATGATGGAGATGACATTTATATGAGATCTTGGACTGGAACTATTATTGGACCTCATAACGTGAGCCTCTTTCCCAAATTAACTTACTACGATTTCAACTTTTTTTTCCCTTTGTGCTCTCTAAGTCCTCTCAACCAGACAACCACTGCATATTTCTCGATCCACCAAGATTTGAATAGAGTTAGGTATTTCTTAGAATAAAATTCATGTTGTGTTTGGTATTGGCAATGCTTGCATCTATTTCTAAAGCATAAGTTATTAGCAGCATATCAAGGTGATAATATCAGTGCATGTTAAATTTCCTATATTTGATGTCTGATCAGCTAGATGGCTTACAAGCATATTTAATACTGGGTTTCAGTCGGTGCATGAAGGTCGCATATATCAGTTGAAGCTGTTCTGCGATAAAGATTATCCAGAAAAGCCTCCAAGTGTTCGTTTCCATTCAAGGGTTAACATGACTTCTGTCAACCACGAAACTGGAGTGGTATGATCAACGATCCTAAATTTCTAATCTCCATGTATACATGTTTTAACTGATGGTCTGTTGTAATTCTTAACCTGAAACTTCATATGATAATTGACGTCTGATTTTTAAAAAGCTTTATCGTGTATCCAATTGGCATGCATATAGGTAGAACCAAAGAAGTTTGGAATGCTGTCGAATTGGCAAAGAGACTACACGATGGAAGACATACTGACACAGTTGAAGAAAGAGATGGCTGCACCCCACAACCGGAAACTTGTCCAGCCTCCCGAAGGTACATTCTTTTAGTTGGAGTCAAAGTGGACAATTATATAAGACACGTGATATATTAGATGGATTATTAGTATAGACTATCTAATCCCATATATATATATACCCAATGTAATGTTGTTTATAACAAACACTGTGTTGGGTCCTGGTGAAAGTTAAAAGGACCCCTCTATAGGGCTTGTTTCAGCTTTCCCTATTTCATATTTGAGTGCCCCTTTGTTCTTTTCTTTCTCTCGTGAAACTATTGCTGATTGATCAATGAAAATTAAACCTATTATAATGTTTCTCTGTCACATGGTTGATTGCTTGTGCAACTATTGTTGTTGTTGTTGTGACAACCTTAGGGATTGTTCTCTCCTATGTGGGATCACTGTTTCACTGTATCATTCTTTCGTTCTAGATTCTTTTTGAATTCAGAAGAATGAGATTAAAATAAGTATCTTATTTCTAACGATGTCCTAAACATATTTGAGCGTCTTGACACCCCAATCAGGAATGAGGCCTTCAACGAGATGAACTTATTCCTCGGTGCAGTAGTGGGGTTGTTAATTTTTTATTATTATGATATCATCCTCTTAATGTAGAACTTGCAAAAAATTAAAGTCTTTTTTAAGACTTGATTCATTCTTGAAGCTTTACCATAGGAAATTTTAACTGTTCAGGCCGGAACTTTGACTCTATTAAGGATAGTTAAAACATGAGAACAAACATTGATGATCTCAAGATTTCAGCTGTGAACTGTGAAAGATGGTAACTTTCTGCTGAAGGATAAACCTAGTCAGTAATGATTTCCTGAGGGATGAGTGGAAAAAACAGGTGAATAAGGATTGTGGCAAGCAAGTTGGGTTCAATTAAAATTTGCCCAAGGATAAGATCAATGATAAGAGACTCGAAATACTAAGTCCGGCTCATATTTTAGTCTCATCACCTAATACTAGGTTTATAGAAACCTCTTTTCCAGCAGCAAATCAGGCAATTTTTGGATTTGTTAGTGGATCTTTTCGATGAGTTTGCTTGGTTCTAGCCATTTTTGGGAGAGAAAAAAAACAAACGAAATATTCAGTGTTTGAAAGGTCAACGAAATTTGGTATAACAAACAAAAACATGAAGAACAAGTTAAGAGAATTTTGGAGTAATTTTCATTTTCCTCGACTGTCGGTATTTTTGGGGTGAATGGCATATATTTGACCTAAGGGTATAACTGTTATAAGTTAAGGGGTGAAATAGTATATTGCTGATGATGAACCCCATAAGGGTTCAGAAAATCCTAGGATGGTGCAGTTTAGAACACTTGGCACCTCTAGTCTTGGATTATTATGCAAATTTTAAAACATAAAATGGTGTAAAAACTACCACTTTTATGACATGAAAAACCCAGCCATAATATAGTTTCATTTAAAAACCATATTCATCTAACAGGGGTAGTCAATTGTGATTTATAAAGACTTATAGAGAATTCTCAAATATGTTGTTAGTCAATTGAATTTCTAGAGAGTCTCCCAAACTCTCTTGTTATTGGATATAAATTTTTTCCAAGTCTTTTAAATTCTCCTAAATTCTCTTGTTATTGGATTAAGATTTGTTAAAAGTCACTCAAACACTCTTGTTATTGGATTAAGACTTCAAAATCATTGATTTGTTACTTATTGAGATTTTGGGAGACTTTTTTTTAATGAAAATAGGCATGAACAGAATCTCTCCCTTATAGGTGATATTTTGAAAGACTTGAAAATTTGAGTAAAACAGATACAATCCAAAGGTCCTCATTCCTTAGTATTATCGGATGATCAATTTACATTTAATTTTATAATATAAATAGGTCTTTTTTAATAAAATTAAAAGATTTCTAATTCAAAAAGCACTTCTATTTTTAAAGTTAAATAAAATAAAATTCAAGTAAAAATTAGAAGAATTTTTTAATTCTATATGAAAATTTTAAAAATAAATTTAAGAAATAATAAAAAATTAAAATTAAATTAAAATTAAAATAATTACTTAATGGTTTTCAACTGAATGAGTAATTATTCATTTGATTAGGTCCCAAATATGATATTGGACATTTCACGACCCTATTAATGGTCATTTTAACCGGATTCAAAAATAAGATAACCCTTAAATATTTTCCAAAAATAATAAGAAAAATAAATAAATAACATTAATTAACATATTTATTGGAAAATAAATATTACAAAAAAATATTCTACAATATTTAAAGATGAATTATCCCATTAGAGAATCAGGACAATACAAAAATAATACTATTACTATGTGAATAAATTATGTCGTGCTCTAATTCTTCGTGTTTCTTTGATAAGTTTCCATGAAGTCATAAATTCTCTTCAATGCTATTTGTAATGTTTCTTCACTCATATTAACAAAGCAGACCCTAAACCAACAAGGTTCATCGCAATGACACGATGAGCCAGGTGATATATTCAATTTCACTTCATTCACCATTGAATTCCAAAGTATCAACTCACTTCCTTTTGTTGCATCCTTCAAAAATGGACTTAAATTCATCCAACAAAATAATCCAGCATTTCCTTCTAAACACTCAATTCCAACTTTTCTTAGTCCATCAATAATCAAACCATATCTTTTCCTCAATCTTTCTCTGTTAGTCTTAATATAATTTTCGGTAAATTTGGTGTCGATAGCATTGAAGCTAAGAGATTTTGTGTTTGCGATGACACCAAGCTAAAACTTGGCATTCTTCTTGCAGTTGTCACAACTTTATCATTGTATGAATAAATAGTTCCAACTCTAAACCCCGGTAACCCTAAATCTTTTGATAAACTATAAACAATATGAACCCTTTCTGCATCTTTGTAATTTCGTGCTTCTAGTATTTCTGCAACGCTTACGAATTCTGTCGAAGAAAAAACTGACCCTGAGTATATTTCATCGGACACGACATGAATGTTTATACGTGTAACGAAGTCGAGTATCTCTTCGAGCATTGTACGTTTCATTGCTACACCTAATGGATTTGATGGGTTTGTGATCAGAAGTCCTCTAACTTTTAGGTTCAGTGATGCAACTTCTTTGTATGCATCTTCTAATGCTTGTGGAGTAACTTCAAAGTTGTTCGAGCTGTTGCAATGAACTGGAACAATTTTCACGCCAGTTCTCCATCTTAAGTCTCTATCAAATCTGTCAATCGAAAAAAAAAAAATTAATACATATTATAAGCATAGAGATATTGATCATTAAATCAAATATTTTACATCTTTTTATCTCTATAAATCACAAAGACTCTCTAGAAATCCATTATATTTGTATCTACAAGTCGCAGAGACTCTCTACAATTCTCTTTTAAAATCACTGGAAATCTCTATATTTCCAGAAAGTCTCCGGGAGTCACTAAAAATAAAAGTCTATGAAAGTATATATAAATCTCATTTGACTACCCCTTGTAAAGTTATACAAAAACTTTATATATTTATAAAACAATCCGTGGGTTAAATCCCACTACTCTATACCTCTTACCACTAAAACCCCAATCAAAATAAAATGGAACAAAAACCCCATTTAAATAAATCTCTCTAAACTACCCTTTACATTAATTCAACCCAAAAAAAATAAAAATCAACCCCACTCTTAAACTACCCTTTACATTAATTCAACCCAATAAAAATAAAAATCAACCCCACTTTTAATATTTATCCTCTCTCACCACCAACACTACCAACACCAACTCACCACCACCAACCAACAACAACCACCATCATCCAGCAACACCACCACTACCAGCCACCAACTAACAGCAGCACCAACCACCACCACCAACCAGCACCGCCATCACCCCACCACCACCATCAACGAGCACCACTAACAACCACCAGGTCCACTACCAAAGAGCACCACCACCAACCACCACCACCAGAAATGAAAACCAGAACCAACACCCACCACCACCACCAACCACCACCACCAACAACCAACACCACAACCAACAC
>JAJJMC010027464.1:5686855-5739479 GCA_023531435.1 Papaver californicum | reverse complement strand
CAACACCAACAACCAACACCACTTTCACCACCAATATCAACGAGCACTATTAACAACCACCAGGTCCACCACCAACGAGCACCACCACCAGCAACAACGAAAACCAGAACCAACACCAACCACCACCACCATCAAATTTGGTTTCAACATAAAATTGGCATTTCACCAACACAACTTATTCCAGATGAAAAAAATGATGAAACCAAAAAAAATTTCATCATCTATTTGGTTCCACCTTATTCCAGATGAAAAAAAATGATGAAACCAAAAAAAGTTTCATCATTTATTTGGTTCCAGCTTATTCCAGATGAAAAACAATGATGAAACCAAAAAAAGTTTCATCATTTTTTTGGTTCCACCTTATTCCAGATGAAAAAAAATGATGAAATCAAAAAAAAATTCATCATTGTTTTGGTTCTGATATTTCACCAACACAAAAATTGGTTTCAATTTTTTTGTTGGTGACATTTGATGAAACCAAATTTGGTTTTATCATTTTTCTGACGTTTCACCAACAAAAAACCTTAATTTCGACAATGATGATGATTTTCGACGATGATGATCTGGCGGTGTTGGTGATGTTTGTAGAGGATAGAAGGAAAGAAGAGGTGTTGTTGGTGGTGGATCTGGACATGTAGTGGTGGAGGAGAAAAAATAACGAGGAGGAAGCGATGGGGAAGGAGGAGGTGTTGTTGGTGGCGGATCTGGACATAGAAAGAGAAGGAGGTACTGGAGGTGTTGGTGGAGGAAACGGAGGTGCTGTTAGTGGAAGATATGGGTGACAAATTTATTATTGGTGAACATAAAAGTAAAATAAAAAAAGAGAGAGGTGTTGGTGAAGGAGACGAAAGTGTTGTTGCTCCGGATCTATCTTTTCTCACTGGTTTGATGGCGGCGGAGCTACTGTTGCTGCTGGTGATGGTGGTGGGGAGGAGGAGGCAGAAGAAGAGAATAAGAAGAAGAAGAAGAAGAAGAAGAAGAGGAAATGAGAGAAGAAAAGAAGAAAAAATGAGAGAGAAAGAAAGGGTAAGGATACCATTTTAAAAAATGGTAAAAACAAAATTGAAATATTATAAATAAAAATGGGGTTTTTATTTCATTTTTAATTCAAATGACTTTTATTTATAAAGGATAATATTGGGGGAGCTTTTGTATGGTAAAGATGGTCACCTATATTTTTTTTCACTTGTTTTGTTTATAAAATTGTATTTTCCTATATTATACCAAATATTTCAACATTTGAAAGAGGTTTCGGCAGAAACCTTCAATTTGGATGGGATTAAAATATGAGAGATCACATACATAGAGATCTTTGTCGTATTCAACCGAGATATCTTCGTTATGTTTTGAAATTTTAGAGTTTTTTTTCTTCAGATTTTTAGTTTTTAAATGCAGATTAAAACATCTATATATCTAAAGATTTAAAGGTCTAGATAAATAAAACTTCCGCATTTAATGGTGAGGAAACCTTTGTTTCCTATTGGTCGAAATAAGTTTTTTTTTTCAGTTTTCGTAGAACGTGCGTTTTGGTAAGGACACTTGGCATAATTTGATTTGTGCAAATACTTAGGGGTTAAAGAAACCCATTCTCCTATTGACTATTTTGTTTTAAAATTATTACACTTCGTTTACACCCAATACTTAATTATACCGGGTCAACATCACCTACAGTGGGTACCGTAAATCGACGATCTACGTTTAATCATCTTTAATAAACAGCTACCGTTAAATTTAAAAAGGGAAACCAAATTCAATTTGGCATTCGTATTTAAAAAAATAATTTTAAAAAAATCAAATTAAATCTGGAATTCATTACAAACCGGGACTAGAAAACCGATTTTTTTTATTTTTTTATACCTAACTGAAAACGGAATTATGATAATCTATATAAAAACTCTAATACAACAACATGGAGTATTACATACCTACTACGGTCATAAATAATCCAAAAATACTTAAAAACATGGTAACCAGTCAAAAACAAATCAAACAGTTTTGAAAAAAGACATGTAGGATTGATAAGAGCTTAAGACTCTCTCCGTTACTCAACAAGTCCTTCTATGTCGTATTAAGATCTATCAGACTTCTAACACAACAATATGGGCAAAGAAAGAAATTTTTCTCGAATCCAACAAAAAAGGTTGATGATCGAGATAAATCGAAGAAAAAGGGTGAACCAAAAAGATTCATCCGCAACAGTGCCTTGCAAGAAAGTTTGTATCTTTTCCACAAATACAATAGTAGCACCTTTTTAAATCTACTAATCATTATTTAAACTAATCCAATAATGTTGAAAAGTTTATTTCAAAGTTAAAAGTAAGAGGAAAGCTAAAAGTTTATTTCAAAGGGCATGCTCATTTTCTTCGTGCTGCTTCCCCTCTTTTAAAATGATTATGCATGAATTATGTAATTGTTATACAACAAAAAGAAACCACGATGCATGTGCATATAAAAGAACATGCCTTGAACTATGTACATGAGTCTTGGTGCATTGGCAAAAGAAGGTAAAAGAAGCCCTCTAGGCTGGATAATGTTGGGTAGCAGATACACCAGCGCAGTTGAATTGTTCATTGTTCTGGTCCCAGAATTCAGTTACACCTGCTTCTGACTCAAATCGTGTGTTAGGTTCTTGAGCATTTAGGTTCTCAATCTGGCATTGGCTTTGACCTGCTTGGTACCGACGTTGTGATTGTTGCTGCACCTTATATATTCATTAAGTATGACATAATATAGGGATTTTTATGTATAGTTTGCTCTGTAGGCAACTATACATAAACCTTTTTACAATAAAATTAAAAGGTATATAATTACCCTTCACTGAATACACACAAAAATACAATATCATGTTTCACCTCTTTGTAATTTTCATCGGTATTTGCTGAATATTATAATGTTTATCAATAGTGATTCAGTATTAGATAGAAGTTTGAACACCATATTATAAGTAACACAAAACATCGTTAAAAGACAGAACAACTCCCCAATGATATCCTCTCTATCTTTGCTTAAAACCATATTTCTTGCGCTCATAGAAGAGATCAGTTTTAGCACTCCCCAAATTAACAATCTTTGGACAGCCATCACAGTCCTCCTGCTGAGTACACTCTTTCCAGTAATAGGCATCAGAATCCAAGAAAAAGTTCATCAGTAAATGACAAACTAATAAAAAGTCAGTGGGGTTCTCTCAATTCATTTAAACTAATCAATGAGTCCTGGAATGTTTTAGTTTGTATACATTGCAGAAAATCTTATCAATGGCTCTTACTCTTTTACGCAGGAACAGATGTTTCGGAAAAAAAACCTGTGCAGAAACGCATAATTCAACGATGTCGTACAAATAGAATGCAACTGCTTAGGAGGAAAAAAAGAAAAGGTAACTCTTGATGGTCTTATAAAAAATTGAGATATATGTATTGTTTATATTGAAACTAACTATCCATATTCGCTTCAGTTTCACTAGAAATTGAACCTTCGGAATCAAATAAAAGAAGAAAACCTTTTGTTTTCAAGACATGCTAAATGGTAAGATTTATAGCTCATGTGTAGACACCTAAGTTGTGATTGTCCTGCCTGTTAGTTTATTCTACTAATTTGTACTATTGTATTGTCGTTAAATCGAGCAGACAATGACATGAAAGAAGCTGAAGCTGAAAATTCTGATTCGGACGAAGAATTCCCATGTACAAGTTAGTTTCTTTTTCATTTTTTTTTTAAAAAACGTATAATTTGTTATTCGTACTAACCACTGTTGTATACTTCTTAATTGAAATAGTGATGGACCTGACAAAGCATAATATCGGTGGTCCAACAGCAGTATGTCGTCATTGCCAAGCAATTATGTGGAATGAGGAGAGGTGCAACAAAAGAGATAAGAAAAGTTTACCTGAATTCAACATATGTTGCATGAAAGGAACTGTAAAATTAACTCTCCTCAAAGATATACCTGTGTTTCTTAAAAACCTGTTGCAATATACAAATGGTGGATCAAGATCAGCAAAATTCAGAAAAAATATCCGGGCATATAATTCCATGTTTGCATTTACCTCGCTTGGTGCCAAAGTAAAGAATCATCAGAATGATGGTTCTGCTCCATGTGTATTTACAATGTATGGTCAAAATCATCACAGAATGGGTTCTTTGTTACCTTTGGATGGTCAGCCACCTGCTTTTCTACAGTTGTATGTCTACGATACTGAGAACGAAATGCAAAACAGGAAGAATGCTATTTCCAAAAGGAAAGAAGATAATGACAAAAAAGATTCTGAAACTGATCCTGGAATGAAAACAGTAGACGATTATGAAGAACAAAGCACAAACTCATTGGATGACTCTATTATAAAAAGGATTGATAAAAATGTTAAACGACAAAAACAGTCTTTGCAAAACATTCAGAATGTGGAGAGACAGTTATAAAGAAGACCAACTAAGTAAGGTTGAGCTGCGTCTTATTAGCATTGGTAAAAGGAATGCACAACAATACAATTTGCCAACTACTTCTGAAATTGCTGGGCTTATCGTTGATGACTCCGAGGCTGATGGAAAAAGAGATATTATCGTGGATGTAAAGAAAAGTGGCTTGAAAAATATATCCGAGTTGCATCCCATTTACATGGCATTGCAATATCCACTTTTGTTTCCTTACGGTGAGGATAGTTTTCATACTGAGATTCCATATGACAAAGACAGTACCAGTGTCAGAGACGATGAATTAGGAGTTGAAAAAAAGAAGAAAAAACATAACTACGAAAGAGTATTATGCTTTTAGACTGCAACAACGATCAAATGAAGGGCAGACCCTTATCCGAGGAGGACGACTATTCCAGCAGTTTGTAGTTGATGCATATGCTACTACTGAACAGTGCAGATTGAAGTGGGTTAGAGGACATCAAGAAGAAATACGTGCTGACGTATTTCAAGGTATAAAAGAAGCAGTGACAGCAGGAGACACTGAACCAGGTACCGCAGGTAGAATAATTTTACCGTCTACCTTTACTGGTGGACCGAGGTATATGATTCAACATTACCAAGATGCCATTGCTATATGCAGACAATTAGGGCCACCAGACTTATTTATTACATTCACCTGTAATCCAAAATGGTTTGAAATCACAGAAACTCTAAAAGAAATTCCTGGACAACAACCAATTGATAGACCAGATTTAGTTAGTCGCATATTTCATATAAAACTGAAAGCGCTAATGTCTGACCTTGAGGGAAGCAGACACTTTGGAGAAGTACAAGGAGATAAATATTTTTTACTATTTCATTTTAATATACGGCATCCTTACTCCACTTTTCAATATGGAGATTTGGTTCATAATTTTTCCACTCAATTTGTTTCCTAATTTTTACACACAAGTATACATCCTAACCCCTAAATTTCAATTGCAGCAATATACACTGACGAATTTCAAAAAAGAGGTTTGCCGCATGCACATATATTACTATGGCTTAAACCCGAAGACAAGCCAAAGACTGCAGCACATGCAAGCTGAGTTCCCAGACCCAGAGAAAGACAGAATTGGATATGATGCAGTCTGTCAATATATGTTACATGGTCCATGTGGGGCTGTCAAACCAAATTCACCTTGCATGCACAAAAAAAAGTGTTCAAAGAAATATCCTAAAAAGTTCTACGACAAGCAAGTGTTGATGAAAGGGGGTATTCAGTATATAGGCGTTGACAAACCAATTGGGAATTTGAAAAGGAAGGTATCAAGTTAGATAATAAATGGGTTGTACCACACAACATTGATGCACATATCAATGTAGAAGTTTGCAATTGCAGAGGTGTGTCAATAAAATACCTTTTCAAGTATTTACACAAAGGCAGCGACCGAGTAACCGCTATTCTTGAAACACCTCCAACAAATAAAAAGACGTCAAACGATAGTGATTTCATTGATCCAAAAGAAAATACATCGAACAGCAGTGATACTATTGATCAAAACAGTAAGTCTAAACCCAAATTTGATGAGATAAAGAAATATCTTGACTGTCGGTATCTATCTGCCTCCGAAGCGTACTGGATAACATTGAACTTTGAAATTCATTATCGTCGTCCAAGCGTAGAAAAATTACCATTCCATCTCGAAAGAGAGCAGTTGATTTATCATAAAGATACTGATGACCTGAAAGATGTTTTGGAAAGAACCGATCCAGATGCAACAAAATTCCTTCGCTGGATGAAAGCTAATAGAGAGCACGAAAATGCAAGGAAGCTAACATATGCAGACTTTCCTTCGGAATGGATATGGGACACAGAGTCTAAAGAATGGAAAAAAAGAAAGAGGGGCTTCAACAAAATAGGACGTATCTAATATGTCCACCCCACTGCAGGAGAGAAATATTATTTGCGTATTTTATTGAATGTGCAAAGAGGTTGTCAGAGCTATGACAATATTAAAACAATAGACGGCGTCACTCATCTTACTTTCAAAGCCGCATGCTTAGCCCTAGGTTTGTTAGAAGATGATGGAGAATGGCACCATGCTATAAAGGAAGCAGCAACGGTCTATATTAATCGCAAAAGATTGCGAGAACTTTTCGTTACACTTTTGTTGAATTGCAAGGTCACTGAACCTAAGAAACTATGGAATGAAAACTGGAAACTTTTGGCAGATGGCATTGAACACGAACACGAACACCAAAAAGTTTATGGAGATGAAAATTTAACTTACAAAGATGATGATTTGAAGACTATGCTCTTCAAGAAATCGAGTTAATAATGTGGAAACGTGGTAGGACTTTGAAAGAGGATGAATTTCCGAGATTCCATACCCAGACATGTCAGGAATTGATGTTCCTAGAAACAACTTAGTGGCAGAAGAAACAAGCTATGACAGGAATGGTTTACTTGCCGAGGCCGAGAGTTTAAAAAAGGGGTTAAACAGAAAACAAAAAATAGTGTTTGACAGTGTCATAGATTCAGTTGAGAAGAAAGATGGTGGTCTTTTTTTCGTGTATGGAAGTGGTGGAACAGGGAAGACATATCTCTGGAGAACCTTTATTTCTTCTTTATGAGCACAAGGTAAAATTGTTTTGGCAGTTGCTTCTTTGGGTATAGCGTCGTTACTACTACCAGGCGGTCGTACAGCTCATTCAAGGTTCAAAATCCCATTGAGGCTTAATGAACAACCATGCTGCAATATTTTTAAGAAGACGAATGAAGCCGGGTTATTGTGCAGGGACGACTTAATTATATGGGACGAAGCACCAATGATGAACATAAATGGACTTGAAGCTGTCCAAAGAACCCTAGCTGATTTAATGATGGAAAAATAATGGAAAGGAATTATTTGGTAGAAAGACATTGGTTCTTGGTGGCGATTTCCGACAAATTTTACCGGTTATTGAGGAAGGATCAAGATAGGAAATAGTTAATGCTTCTTTAAGCAGGTCAAAACTGTGGAAACATTTTAAAGTCTTTGAATTAACAGATAATATGAGTCTGCTGACTGGAGATACATCTGCTGACAAAAGATAAGAAGTCGAAGAATTTTCAAAATGGGTTCTTGATGTGGGTAATGGTAATTTACCAGCAATCAGCTTGGATGGATCGAAAGATACAGATTGGGTACAAATACCTTCAGATTTACTAATACAGTGTCAAGAAGATTACATTGACACAATAGTACGAGTATCCCGACTTGCTAATACACATGCTTGATAAGAATTACCTTGCTGATCAGAGTATATTAGCACCAACAAATGAATGTGTGCACAACATAAATACACACATCTTAGCCTGTATACTAGGCAAAGAATATACATACCCGAGTGCTGATTATATTGGACCAGAATCGACAGAATATCACTCGAGTGTTATTTTCTACGACAAGGAGTTTCTTAACAAGCATGAATGTTCTGGAGTGGCTAGCCACTAAGCCTGAAAGTTGGAGTCCCAATCATGCTTCTTCGAAATATAAGCCAACCAGATGGACTATGCAACGGTACTAGATTGATTGTCAAACAATTGGGGAAAAAAGTAATTGAAGCAGAGATACTCACAGGTCCAGGTGTTGGAAATATTGTTTCTATTCCGCGAATAGTAATGACTACACCCGAAACAAGTCTTCCGTTTATCCTGCATCGAAGACAGTTCCCAGTAAGAGTATGCTATGCAATGACGATAAATAAAAGTCAGGGACAAAGCCTTCCAAATGTGGGTGTCTACTTGGACAAGCCTGTATTCACTCATGGTCAGTTGTATGTAGCTGTTTCAAGGACAACTAGGATACAAGGTTTAAAGATATTAATCAAGAAGAATGACGATGATCCTGAAGGATATACACAAAATATTGTATATGAGGAGATTTTTGATAATCTTTAGGAATTTATGTTTAAGTTTATAATTGTTATTGCAAGTATTATAGTTTTTCCATATGTTTGCAAATCAAGTAGGAGATTGCTTATGAATGAGTCTGTGTTCAGTATGAAGTTTTTGTTGATATGAAATCCTGTACTTTCAAGTTCATCCTCTTTTTGGTTTTACGGGATTTGTTTGGCGACTAGGCAATTGGAATTAGAGGTGTATACTGTAAATCTGGGCTACTCACAGTTTCGTTGTGAGTTGGAAGTATTCTAAGGACCTGCAATGATATTTCTAGGTCAATAATTTTCTAACCCAATAGCTTAGCCGACACCAATCCTACATCTTAGTTATCAATATCTACACCTAGCATGGCTACCATAATTAGTGAAACCATATGCTTTCTATTTCAAGCTTGTCATCGTGCAACCATAAGAGAAAACATACCTCAGTTGGTTGCCACTATGAGCTCCATTCGAGTGAATTCTGAGATGACAAACAAGTTAAAAAATCAAATTGACAACTTAAAACAAGAATACTAATGTTTTTATAAGAAATGATTTATTCGAAGCTTTTGTATACATAGTCTCAGTCTAAGTGATATGAAGTCTATACTGGGATTACTTGTCTATCTCATCAAAATTTTTAAAAATGGTAACAACTATAAAATAAACTTAGATTTTTATTTTGAACTAACTCAATGTCGGTACAAGAAGATTTTCAGGAAGTAAGTACTTAACAAGCAATCTGTTGGTGGAAAGAAATTCAACAAAGTTCAAAATTATTTGTCCAAGGAGGCGGTTCAGTGATGGGCTTTGGTTGAGTTAACGGAAAATGATTTCTGTTAAGCATTTACACAAACAAGTAATGCACACTAACGTAGTCTTTTAGTACAACAGCTAAGAATGTAACTCCACTCATTATCTTAATTTAAAATCAGGTGAGTTTCTAAGTTTTAACTGAAAGGTGGGAAGAGAAATAAATATAACATACCTTTTTTGTACGTGATTCTGATAGAATTTGATTAAAATTCTTCTTCTCTAAATCGAATAAAAATGATGGTGGTGCTGGACATTTGGTTGTTAATGATAACAATGGAGATTTGGTGAGAGAATCTCACCTGTATTCACAAAATCAATCAACCTTTCTTATTCAACACTAAACAGGATTACAGGAGGTTTATATAGGTAGAGACATTAACCGTAAGTGAGTGCATATGTGCATATAATCCATGTGACCAATAATAACAAGACCTGTGCATGTGGATATCACATGTGTGCTGAATAACAGAAACTAACGATCACATGTGTGGCAGACATGAGTGGAAGAAACAGGTAAGTCTGTTTCTGTTACAGACAGTTAGATGGTTTAATACCCCCCCTTCAAGCACAAGGTAGGTTGAACAACCTTGAGCTTGCTTCTCAGTAAAACAAACCTTGGACCATGAAGCCCCTTTGTGAAGACATCTGCCAATTGCTCCAGAGTATGGACATAAAAGACATCCAGATTCCTGCTATGAACCAACTCCATGACAAAATGATAATCTAGATGCACATGTTTCATTCTTGAGTGAAGCACGGGATTTGAGGCCAGATTAATTGAACTTATGTTATCACAACCAATTCTGGGAAGCCCTGTAATATTGAAATGCAGATCCTGTAATAAATAACATATCCAGACCATCTCAGTTGTTGTGTGTGCCAAGGTCTTGTACTCTGACTCTTGTTGGACCTAGCCACAGTAGTTTGCTTCCTGGAAGACCAAGAAATAATATTTGACCCCAAGAAAATGCAATACCCTCATGTAGACCTCCTATCATCAACATTTCCTGCCCAATCTGCATCTGCATACCCAAGAAGAGAAGTAGATCCCTTGGAGAACATCAAGCCATAAGTGATAGTACCCTTGATGTACCTGAGAATTCTCTTAGCATCCTCAAGATGAGATGTTCTAGGTTGGTGCATGAACTGACATACCAGATTAACAGCATAAGAAATATCTGGTCTGGTCCATGTCAGATACTGCAATGCACCCACCAAGGATCTGTCCTCAGTTGGGTTAGCAAACAAGTCTCCAGCATCCTTGCTAAGAGAAGTTGAAGTAGCAATAGGAGTTTGACAAGGCTTAGACCCTTCCATTTGGTACTTGATGAGAAAGTCCACAACATATTTTTCCTGACAAAGAAAGAGTGTATCTGCATTTCGTGCAACCTCCAGACCCAGAAAATAATGCAAACCCCCTAAGTCTTTTATAGGAAATGTGACTTGCAACTGAGTAAGAACTGATGTCAGATGAGTAGAAGAACTTCCAGTTAAAAGGATATCATCAACATACACCGAAGCTATGGTTATCTGAGAACCCATTTTATGAATAAAAAGAGATGCATCAGCCTCAGATTGAACAAAATCAAGAAGAAGTAAACTTGAACTCAGTTTCTCATACCAGGCCCTTGGAGCCTGCTTGAGGCCATAAATGGCCTTGTGCAGAAGACAAACATGATTGGGCATTGATGCATCAATGAAACCTGGTGGTTGAGCCATGTATACAATTTCCTTTAAATCACCATGGAGAAATGCATTGCTCACATCAAGTTGATGAACTTTCCAGTCAAACTGAACTGCTGACAAAATGACTCTAATGGTAGTTGGTTTTGCTATGGTATCTAATGACAAAATGATGAGCATGGCAGAAAGAAATTGGATAGAGGCCATGTCTATGTGGACCTTGGAAAAGAAGTCTCCCAGAGATCTGATCCTTCACAGAGAAACCAGCAGAATCAAGAGTTAATGAGCAATTATTGTCAGTAGTGAACTTGTGGATGGATAATAAGTTGTGAGATGCTTTAGGCACAATGAGAATTTCATTAAGAGTAAAGGATTGATCATTAACAAGTTTACTTGAGTTTCCTTTGTGAATAATAAGCATACCTTCACCATTTGCTGCATGAATTGTTTCTGATCCATAATATGGTGTAGACTCTTGCAAAACCTTGTTGTCTGATGCAATGTGATGTATAGCACCATTGTCTTCTATCCATTCCTCATCATAAAAAATGTCAGCAGCAGCTAACATTGCACTTAGATTAGAAGGAGGTGACCTTCCTTGATATGAGAAATTCAGTATGTGAGTGCAGGTAGTAGCAATGTGGCCAGGAGTATTGCAGATCTGACATACAGGTTTATCACCAGAGTAGGTACTTCTGCCAGATGTGGTTCTATGAAAAATAGATGGATTAGGGAACCTCTGACCATTATAAGAACCTCTACTAGAGTTTCTGAAAGAACCTCTTGAAGTTGAGTAGGAATTTCTAAAAGGACCCTACCAGAGTTTGCTAGAAAAGTTTTTGCATTATGTTCATCCTTGAGTTGTTTGGATCTGTCCAGAATGACAGACTCTTCACTTTGCAGGTTGTTGTGCAACTCAATACAAGAAACATGAGGATTCATGTGTCTCATTGATGTTGCAAAGGGAATGTACTCTTCATTTAAGGCTTTGGGAGTAATTACTACTAGCTCTTTGTCAGATATAACTTCTCCAGCAGCAGCTAACTGGTCAGACAAAAGTTTTATCTCATTTATTAAAGATGTTATTGATTTATTACCTTGAGTAATGGATAGAAGTTTGGTGCGTAATTGAATGGAGTGTGTTGAAGAAGCTCTCTCAAATATATCCTCAATACTTTTCCATAGATCAGCAGAAGAATTAAATCTAGAGAAGTAGGCTATTACTGAATCAGAAATTGTGGAGTTAATCCACATTGTTATAGTTGAATCCTCATTTAACCAGTCAGTATAGAGAGGATTCTCAATTCCATTGAGTTTATTTCTTGGATTTGTGAACTGTGGTGGACATTCATAGGTTCCATCCAGAAATTTCTTGAGCTTGAATTTTTGAATTACAGGATTCATCAGGTTGCGCCATGTAATGTAATTGTCCTCCTTGAGTTTAAGGTGAATAAAGTTGGTGAGTTGATTTAATGGAACATTAGAAAGCAGATTTGAAGTAGGATTCTCCATTGTTGAATTTGAAGAGAAGGTTTCAATCATGAAAAAGATCTGAGTAAAAACAGATAGAAGCTACTAGCAAAGAAACAAAATCTTTGTTGAAGAAGAAGAATGAGCAGAAAATTTTTGCCAGAATCAAAAGAGTTTAAACATAAACTCTTGTCTGCTCTAATACCATGATAACAATGGAGATTTGGTGAGAGAATCTCACCTGTATTCACAAAATCAATCAACCTTTCTTATTCAACACTAAACAGGATTACAAGAGGTTTATATAGGTAGAGACATTAACCGTAAGTGAGTGCACATGTGCATACAATCCATGTGACCAATAATAACAAGACCTGTGCATATGCACATCACACGTGTGCTGTATAACAGAAACTAACGATCACATGTGTGGCAGACATGTGTGGAAGAAACATGTAAGTCTGTTTCTGTTACAGACAGTTAGATGGTTTAATATATGGTTTAATAGTTAAGAGAGGAAGAATAAGAAAAAGAAAGGGGTGGTTGTTATTGTGGTGTTCATGGTGGGGATGGCCCATTCTTTGGTAAAATGACCCTTTTGGTGGTGATAATGGTTTTTCTGCTGAAAGAAGTGATTCTTAGTTGAAAACACATAGGTGGCGGTGAGTGTTATCGGAAGGAAATGAAAACCGGGAAAAATATTGTGGGAGGGAACAAAAGACGACCAAATCGTTGAAATCCAAGTATACAACGACTGAAGCTAAATTTGTGGTAAACCGTCGATGTTTGGTGAACATCGAGATACGAAAAAGCCATATTATAGACAAAAGAATTTCCTAAAATAACAATCAATACGAAACCAGATATAATTCTAAAAATAAAACTCTAAAAGTCTATATAAGACACATAAGGCAAGCACATTATTTACTTACATTAGCTTTTAGAAATCTTAACAATTTAGCTTTCAGAAAGCTTTCAGCCAAACAAACAAAGCCATGGATTTATTTTTTACTGGAATAGATACATATAAGATTGTTGATGATTCGTGCGATGATGCAAAAGTGAAGATACGTCTTTACAACCCAAGAAAACTAAATAATTTTTGTTTTCCAGCAATAGTTTTAAGAAAAGAAATAATGAGCTATATTAACTACGAAATAATTAGTTTTCTGAGTGAAAATCTCCAAGAAGAAATGGAATATTACGGAATGCGAAAATTTCCATTTAAAGGACCGGAAGAAGACAGGGAAACACACAACGGATGGATCCACGGAAAGATGGGATAATATTTACGTATACAAGCTTTGAGACTTAAACAGTTCAAAAAAAGAAAAGAAGAAGATTACAAGGCCAACATAGAGAAGATATGGAATCAGAAATTTTTTTATAGAATATAAATTTAAGGGAACCACCGAAAAAAGTTTGTGGCTTATAAAGTACAAAACAAAAATATACAGATATGTTTTTAGGTTCAGGAAAGGATCCAAAAAGTACCCCCGATACAAATATCAGGTAATGTTGAATTTATATATATGCTTATATATTTTAAACTTAAAAAAATAACAATTTTAATTACTAACTTTTATATTGTATGTATATGTATAGAATGAACAAGACTCTGCTATGACGAGTTTCGAAGATAACAGTGAGAGTGATAATATTATAAAATGCAGTGAAACTTATTACAGTGAAGATATAATGAAAGTGAAACTTCCAAGAATATTCTCAAGAAGACTTTTTCTTACTAAGTTCATAAATACAAAACGTTTTGATGGTGTACCCCAACACATTATCAAACTATGTATTGGATCGACAATAATGTTTACTAGAGAGATATATGAACCCATGCTTATGTGGAATGGACTGATAGGTGAAATTGGCGATATTCTTACAGTAAAAAAATTGACAGATACATATATCGAAGCAAAGAAAAAAGAAGGTGAGAATATCGATGAAGATGAGAATCTCGACGAGTTAGTTTATATTAAGAGAGAAACATTCTATGCATATTGCGAAGAGTTGAATTTCGTATTACACAAGAACCAGTTTCCTATTGAAATTATTTCGTACTAGAGTTATTTATCATGAAAAAAGATGTTTCATAGTTTTCTTATTAATCATTTATAATCATCATTACTGTTAATCTTTAATTTTAAATTTAATAAAATAATAATTTATTAATTGATAATATTCTTTAGTTGAACCCTATATTTATAATATTAAATTGTAATAGTATGTCTCTGATTATGATATTGGAGAACTAGAACATGTAGTGAATCAATTACAAATTTGTTTTGCATAAAATTAGAAGGTTGATATAGGGGCTCCCATATCAATAGAGGGGCTCCAATAATAAGACGAAATAGGGACACTATGAAGTAAAACTCAAAAACCCCTTATCCATAATATTTTCACAATACCCAAATCACCCTTCATTAATATGTTAATTACCTTAATTAGTGAAAATTTAATTAAGCTAATCATGGTTAATTAAACTTAATCTTTGACTAACACAAATTGAAATCATTTTTTTTTTTTTTGATTTGTGATTTGGGGATGAAAAACTAGATGAAATGTGAGAAAAAAATTTCGTTTTTTTTTAAACCCTAGTTTTTGATTCAATCAACCATAGTAACCATTTAGGTCTTTCTAGATTAAAATCTTGCTCATTTTATGGCTCAAATTAGATGAAATCACGAATTGAAATTTTGATTTTGTGTGATTCAGAGACAGTTACGGTTGGGTTTCATTACGAACCCAACCGTAACACCAAGAACACCGAAGAACACCTTCAGTTACGGTTGGGTTTTGACTCCAAACCCAACCGTAACCTCAAGAACACTATGAACGCCCTTTGAACACATAGTTACGGTTGGGTTTGGCTTAAAACCCAACCGTAGCTCATCCTTTTTAGCATTGATTTTTAAGGTCAAATTTGAGTTTTAAAATCCAAATTTTGAAGTTATTCAACCATTTTAACTAGATTGTAGGTAAATTGGGTCATTCAAACACACAAAAACCGAAAAATCAACAAATTAGAGATTCCAAATTTTGAGTTATCAGTAGAATTTACAGTTGGGGTTTGGCTAAAAACCCAACCGTAACTAATTATGTTAGTTGCATGTTTCATGATATAGTTACGGTTGGGTTTTGCATTGAAACCCAACCGTAACTAATCTTTAAACCTCAATTGTAAAATTAGATAAATATATTTTGAGATTTTTTTCATTTCTATCTTGTAGAGAATTGAAAGACGGAGCTAACCCAAAAAAAATGAGGTCAATCGGACATCGTATGAAGGAGTTATGATCAAAACGGTGACATTTTTATTTGTATCCAGGAAGAATTACGGTTGGGTTGGGCCAATAAACCCAACCGTAACTCTGAGCATTTTGGGCCTCAAGAGCCCAGAGTTACGGTTGGGCCACGGCCCAACCCAACCGTAATTCTTCCTGGATACAAATAAAAATGTCACCGTTTTGATCATAACTCCTTCATACGATGTCCGATTGACCTTATTTTTTTTTGGGTTAGCTCCGTCTTTCAATTCTCTACAAGATAGAAATGAAAAAAATCTCAAAATATATTTATCTAATTTTACAATTGGGGTTTGAAGATTAGTTACGGTTGGGTTTGGTTGAAAACCTAACCGTAAATTTTAATTGAATCTTCTTCTCCTACATTTGAAGTTACGGTTGGGTTTGTTTAATAACCCAACCGTAATATGAAGAACAAATTAGTTACGGTTGGGTTTGGTTGAAAACCCAACCGTAAATCTGGGCAAAAATGGTGTTCTTGGTGTTACAGTTGGGTTCGACATGAAACCCAACCGTAAGTTTCTCTGAACAACAAAAAATCAATCTTTCAAATCGTGATTTCATCAAATTAGTTAGTGTAATTTAGTTTTATCCGGATTGTCATCACTACTACTTTCTATACATTTATTAGTATTTTTCATCACGAAATTGGGAGTTTAATCGGCGATAAAATTTTGATTCGATTGAGAAATTTGATTAAAATGGAGAAGGAGAAGATATGGAGGAGATGAAAAATTTTAATTAAAGGATAAATTTGTCTTTTTTTTATTGGATAAAGGGTACAATGGACATTTAACTTTACCCCCTAGGACATCCCTTATCGTAAAATTAGGTCACCTCGGCTCAACTGGGAGCCCCTCTATTGATATGGGAGCCCCTATATCAGCCTTCTAAAATTAACTATTGTGGTAAAGTACAATCTCTGAAATTAATTTCTGCCACAATCTAGAATCAATAAAATTCTTCCTTTTCAATTAGTTATGGAGTATTCTAGAACGAAGCATCAAATGAGAAATAATGGATATAAAACAAATATGGATTAAAACTTCTTTTGGTTGAGCTTCGAAGCTTTTGACAATATAATAAAACGTAGTACTGAAAAGAAAAAAAATGTGGGGCAAAAGAAGGAAGTACAATTCTATTTAAGGCAATGAATCAAATTTATAGGAGCTTTAGAGTAAACACAATGACATAAGGAAACCAAGACCTTATTGCAGCTGATCAACTGCCCAATTCTAGGAACAACTTAATTTTGAGATGATTAACAGAATTCGGAATCCAAAAACAAATGGAAAAGAGAAGGAAATAACAATTCTATTTAAGGTATTACGGAACCACAAAGATTCCTAATGTTAATGGAACTCTGTTTTGGTAATAACTATGGGAGTTTTAATAGAAATCAAGTTTATGTAACCTATATAATATAATAACATTTTAAATATAAAATTTTTGTATGATAATTCAGTAAACAAAACTAAACGTCTATATCAATTGTCCTTGCTCAGAGAAGATGTCAAAACTGATAAATCTACGAAAGAGGAAAAGCATAGGCCAGGCATCTGAATTTTTGGAGAAAAAAGATATACTAGAAAAGAAAAAGGTGAGTTGATCCATCACTAACAATTTAAATTGAAAGATACATGTATAACCTCTATTTTTTTTTTAAATTCCATTCTGATGTGATACAACGATACTCATTGAGTTGCGAGTCAGAAATTAAAGGTTTAAAAAAAATCATCTGAATGGTACTACTCTGTTTGCCAATAATGCAATAACAGACATGGAATACAAAACAACGTTATTTGGTGCTACTGTTGCGACAAGCAAGTTGAGTTCACACAAACCAGGTAAAAGCTTTACGAATAAAATTTAGAATAATTTATGCTGGAAACTAAAAAAGAAGACTAAATTTAACAAAATTTTGGATTATAGATTCATATTAAAGCTGAAAGTAAAAGATTTCACTGAAAAAGTTATATTTATTTTCCACGGAGAAACCGCTGAAAAGCTAATTGGAATGTCGCTCAGTGAGGTCAAAGAATTCCTAGATGGATATAAGGTTAAAACTTAGAATTTTGTATTTTCTTTCAAGGGTAACAACAAACGAAAAAGAAAAAACTAATAAAAAATTACACATGCTACAGGAAAAAGAATTAAGAGACAAAATGAATCAAAGAATAAAAAGACATCAATGTGTATTTCGCTTAGAAGATTGCAAAGCTAACATGAGGAGAAAGATGTTTCGAAGTAATTTTTTTTTATCAAAGTAGAAGCTCCAAAAGCTAATACTGATAATATGGTATTGACTTTAATAACATAAAACTTACACACATATTAAATTATTTGAAATTATAATTCTAATGTAAAGAAAAATTCAAAATTTACAGGTTATAAGAACAACAAAGGAAAAACAAAATCCATCTAACAGTGAATCAGATGAAACTTCAAGTGACTCGAATGGAATCAACAATAGAACAAATTTGAAGGAAAAAAATATACGAAAGGGTTACCTTGATATCTAACAGTGACTCAGAAGAAAATGTTATATAAAAACAATCAAAAAAAATATATGGAGAAGTGGTGATCATCAAAGAAAATTAGTATTACTGGAGTTGGATTTAAAATCAGATGTTTTTTATTTATAATTTAAAGTAGTATTTTTAAAACTCGGATGCTGAATTGTTAACATTTACTTTTTGTGTTTGGTATTATGGAATCTCAGGGGCTGAATGATAAATGCATAATTTACATATTTTAAATATCATTTTCTTATACTTATTTGCTAGATTTTGTGTGAATTATTGTGTATTATTATTACTTTTGTAGTTTATGTGTTTTATTAGGTTACATCTCTGAAAGAAGTGAAATTGAGCTTTACAAGGGAAGAATTGCTAAATACCCAGTGGAACTCAGTCTATTCCAATATTTCTACTGATCATCTTGTAGTAAATTGAATTACGAAGCCAACGGCGAAAGAACGAAGTCATTCCGAGGTTGTACGAAGAAGTTATAAACAAAACAAGAACTAAGGGTAGAATAGTTATTTCAAGGGAAACGGCTATTGGCACTTCGTCACATGATAACGGAAGACATGTTTTGAATCATACTAAAGTCGCCAGGTAAATTTATAAAGGCTTCCAACTATTTAAATTGTCATAAAGACACCATCCAATGGGATCGGGGCCACCCCCTTCTTCTTTATTACTTCGAATGAAAAAAAAAACAGAGCTAGATGCTACTGGTAGCAGTGAAAGCATGATCATGGCATGATTGATTAATGATCATGATTCGACAGACTCAGGGATGATGGATTCTTTTCAAGTTTAAATTGGGGATCATTGAAATTGTTGTTGTGGGTTTTAGAGTTTCAGTCGAGAATTGGAATTGAGATCGAGTTTATTCAACTGTCATGAATGGCTCTGGTGATGGGATTATTGCTTGTGACTTGGTGGTGCAAAGTTGCAGTGACCTTGATGACAGAGATGATAATTCTCGGTGATGGCTAAAGTCAAGAAGGATACATCAAGCTAGGATTAAAAATCAGTGAGTTGCAGGGCAAAATCGAAATGGCTGTGAATGAGTTCTATCGAGTCTGTGATTGATGATGGCAGTGGCTCGTGGGAGACAAAGCTACAAAAGGAGGATTAATGGAGATCGAGTTGTGATGTTTTTAGGCTAACTACGATTGAATTATCGTGTTGATCATGATTTTGATGGTAATTGATGATGATTATTTTTGATTCTAAAGGTTACATCAAGTTCTTGGAGCTGTTAAGAAGTTTGGGTGATTGTCTGATTATCGAGTTTCAAGTAATAAATATAGAGAAAAAGAAGACAATGGGAAGAGCTCGAGTTATTGGTGGGAATTGGAAGTTTGGAAGGAGCTGTTGCTCGTGAACCTGATGGTGATGGAGTTCTCGTGTGGCTGTGCTGTGATCGAGAGATGGAGAGACTGTTGGTGAACTGAGTCTGTTTGAGTAGTTGAGAGAAATCAGGGAAGAAGAGTTTAGCCGAGGAAAAAAGATGTACAGGGGTAGTCAAATGAGATTTATATAGACTTTCATAGACTTTTATTTTTAGTGACTCCTTGAGACTCTCTGGAAATATAGAGATTTCAAGTGATTTTAAAAGAGAATTGTAGAGAGTCTCTGCGACTTGTAGATACAAATCTAATGGATTTCTAGAGAGTCTTTGTGATTTGTAGAGATAAAAAGATGTAAAATATTTGATTTAATGATCAATATCTCTATGCTTAGAAAATGTATTAAATTTTTTTTTCTTCGATTGACAGATTTGGTAGAGACTTAAGATGGAGAACTGGCGTGAAAATTGTTCCAGTTCATTGCAACAGCTCGAACAACTTTGAAGTTACTCCATAAGCATTAGAAGATGCATACAAAGAAGTTGCATCACTGAACCTAAAAGTTAGAGGACTTCTAATCACAAACCCATCAAATCCATTAGGTGTAGCAATGAAACGTACAATTCTCTAAGAGATACTTGACTTCGTTACACGTATAAACATTCATCTCGTGTCCGATGAAATATACTCAGGGTCAGTTTTTTCTTCGACAGAATTTGCAAGCGTTGCAGAAATACTAGAAGCACGAAACTACAAAGACGCAGAAAGGGTTCATATTGTTTATAGTTTATCAAAAGATTTAGGGTTACCGGGGTTTAGAGTTGGAACTATTTATTCATACAATGATAAAGTTGTGACAACTGCAAGAAGAATGTCAAGTTTTAGCTTAGTGTCATCGTAAACACAGAATCTCTTAGCTTCAATGCTATCGGACACCAAATTTACCGAAAATTATATTAAGACTAACATAGAAAGATTGAGGAAAAGATATGGTTTGATTATTGATGGAATAAGAAAAGCTGGAATTGAGTGTTTAGAAGGAAATACTGGATTATTTTGTTGGATGAATTTAAGTCCATTTTTGAAGGATGCAACAAAAGGAAGTGAGTTGATACTTTGGAATTCAATGATGAATGAGTGAAATTGAATATATCACCTGGCTCATCGTGTCATTGCGATGAAACTGGTTGGTTTATGTTTGCTTTGCTAATATGAGTGAAGAAACATTACAAATAGCATTGAAGAGAATTTATGACTTCATGGAAATTTATCAAAGAAACACGAAGAATTAGAGCACGACATAATTTATTCACATAGTAATAGTATTATTTTTGTATTGTACTGATTCTCTTATGGGATAATTCATCTTTAAATATTGTAGATTTTTTTTTTGTAATATTTATTTTCCAATAAATATGTTAATTAATGTTATTTATTTATTTTTCTAATTATTTTTGGAAAATATTTACGGGTTATTTTATTTTTGAATCCGGTTAAAATGACCATTAATAGGGTCGTGAAATGTCCAATACCATATTTGGGACCTAATCAAATGAATAATTACTCATTTAGTTGGAAACCATTAAGTAATTATTTTAATTTTAATTTTTTATTATTTCTTAAATTTACTTTAAAATTTTCAAATAGAATTAGAAAATTCTTCTAATTTTTACTTGAATTTTATTTTATTTAACTTTAAAAATAGAAGTGCTTTTTGAATTAGAAATCTTTTAAATTTATTAAAAAAAAACCTATTTTTATTATAAAATTAAATGTAAATTGATCATCCGATAAGGCTGAGGAATGAGGACCTTTGGATTGTATCTGTTTTACCCAAATTTTCAAGTCTCTCAAAATGTCACCTATAAGGGAGAGATTTTGCTCATGCCTATTTTCATCAAAAAAGTCTCTCAAAATCCCAATAAGTAACAAATCAATGATTTTGAAGTCTTAATCCAATAACAAGAGTGTTTGAGTGACTTTTAACAAATCTTAATCCAATAACAAGAGAGTTTGGGAGAATTTAAAAGACTTGGAAAAAGTTTCTATTCAATAACAACATAGTTTGGGAGACTCTCTGGAAATCTCAATTGACTAACAACATATTTGATAATTCTTTATAAGTCTTTATAAATCACAATTGACTACCCCCCTGGTAGTTTCGGTGGAGGAAATATAGGAATTGAAGCGTGTACATTGTATGCTATATTCCGTGTTCAGTCCGTGTTAAACAAGGAAAGGTTGCTGGTCGGTGGGTGAAAGCCTATTGTGGTTTTTTTTCGTTTGAATCTCTAATAGAGCCGGTGACCTAGCCTCTATAAATAGGGCCGTACACAACATACAGAAGGATAGAAACAATTTGGAGAGACGCTGAACACCTTTGACGCTTAAGTTGGAGAAGTCGTGAACAATAAAGAAGGGTTTAACTATTTCTATTTCGCTTTCGATTTCAATTATATTTATTATTTTCTTAATCAATTTTAATGGCTCTTAAGAAAGCCATGTCTAGCTAAATCTCTTTGTTAGGGCGAAATGATGAACTTGTAGAGATAAATTTACTTGTGTTTCAAAACTAGGGTTTTCAACTATAAAAGCTTAATGTCAATGTCTTGTCTCTCTTTCAATGTTTTATTTTCTCAATGATTTTTCATGTTCTATATCACGCATAGTCCATTGTTTGATTAGTAGAAGAACTCGTTGACCCTTTCGTGATAATCGTTTTATGAATATTCTTTGACTATTTATGCCATGTATACCTAGTACTTCGAAATTCCACCTTAGGTTGAGAACAAACAATTCTTTTTGAAAATTCTTTCCTACGATTCTTAAACGAAATATTTTCCGTGTATTAGTAGCTAGATTTGCTATTTTGCATGAGTAAAATCGATACGCTTTGTGATGAATACAAGTAAACCCTAATCTATAACGGATTCCCAAAACCTTAACACTTTTCTATTATTGATTTCAATCTTCGTTAAATAGTTTTAATTAATTCGTTAGTTTAATTCTTTACAAAAATCGGAAAAATATCTTTTAAAACATCTTGTGACTCGAAAGTTACTTGAATTAATTAGTATAAGTAATACACTCCTCGTGGGAACGAACCGTATTTGCTATTGTTTACATCTGTCGACATTGTGCGCTTACGGTAAAACAAAGTCGATTTTCCGACTCATCACTGAATTCTTTTATTAGTAAAAATATATTAGATTTAAAATCTTGAGTTACGAAAGTTTGGTCATTGTCGCTTAATACGGATTCCTATAAGAGTTTAACGGGAAAACAAGTCTCTGTAATCTATATATTGAGTATATAAAATTGTATACATGTATTATAATCCATATACGTATTTAAGTGGCGATTCAGATGACAATAACAAAGAAAAATATGACCGATTGAAGTATTAAAACCGTCAACAGATTCTAAATAACTTAGAATACCTGTGATTCACTTGCCATAAGATACGATTAAAGGTTTGTGTGCCAATCATGTTGTTAAAAAACATAAAAATCAAAAAACTTATCAAAGGTACTAGGCTTTTGATTAAAGGATTGTCGTCTGCACTAATTGAAGCCACACCAGGACTTGCAACTGAAGGGATTATCCAAAGACAAAAAACACTACTCTTTTTTACGTCCATTCTTCACAAATTTTCTTAAAAATATAAAATTTTGAACATCCATGTTACTATGGTTAATCAATCCACTGACTCCTATTTTTATTTCTGGAACTTGGTGTACTTTTGTAGCATAGAAATCCGAAATAAAAACTGAAAATATCCAAGGTTCAAAAAGTTCTAAAGATTATGCTCACACGTAGCTACAAACCGAAACGAACAATCATTAGATCACTTGCTGGCTTGCAGACTCAAATTGGTCATTCAAGTACTATACTTGATTTATCTTAATGATGTTTCTATAATTCAACTAAGAACAAAATACAATCATAAAAAAAATACAGATACGAACAATCAATAGGTTCATTGAATTGATTCCATAACTAATTTATGCATCCATGTTTCTTATACGGAAAATGATTCTTTTTAAGCATTTATGCAAACAAGTAATGCATACTAACGTAATCTTTTAGTACAACATCTAAGAAGGTAACTCAACTTATTATCAAAATTTAAAATCAGGGGAGTTTCTAAGTTTTAACTGAAATGTGGGAATAGAAATAAATATAACATACATTTTTTGTAAATAATTTATATGATTCTGATAAAATTTGATTAAAATTCTTCTTCTCTAAATCGAATAAAAATAATGGTGGTGCTGGACATTTAGTTGTTAAGAGAGGAAAAATAAGAAAAACAAAGGGGTGGTTGTTATTGTGGTGTTGATGACGGACAATTCTTTGGTTGTTAAGGTAATACTTTCCAGAAAAAGATTAATATGGTTACCATATTTATAATTTTGTAATTTAAATGAGATCTTTGGTGTTTCTATTCGTTGCATAATTAACAAAGTAAGAAATCAGGTTAGGGCTAGCCTACTGCTTCTCAGTTTTAATATAAACACATTTCTAATATTAAATGGATTCCTAATATTATGTAATATCTATTTTTAATACATACCACAATTAAATTCCTAGAATAACTTAACGTATTTACTTGGTAGTCAGGTCTCGAAAGTCTATATAAGGAATACATAATTTTATGAATGTATGTATTCTTAGAAAACCCTCTTAAGGTAACAACTGATTTAGTAGATATGTCTAGGAGCTTGAGGTACCTATTTAACTATGTCTACAGAAGAGAGAATAGAGATAGATCAATTTTGAAGTGGCAAATCCATAACGGGAGTACAAAAGCATGGATACAGTAACACAAGGTTGCCTTGGTTATGAAGGAGAATTTCCAAACACTTTGGAGTTTCAGAATTTCCCAGAACATGTCATTAGACTCAGAGTTTGCATGATTATATTAGTTACTAGAAGGATAGGAATCGATGTGAATAACGGAACAAAATTATTAGTAAAAGTATTGTCTGAGAAACTAAATGAGGCATAAATGATGTTTGGAGAAGAAGCTGCTAAAACTATTATCCTACCAAAAGTAATGCTTACGGTATCACACCCTTATTTACCATTGATTATTCATAGAATGAAATTTCCAATAAAGATAATCTCTTGATGATCATCAAATTTATTAAAATTAGATTTAATTATTGACCAAGAATCTTATATTCTTATTAATATAATTTTTAATTTAGAGTTTTATGAATAATATGATACTTTATTTTAATTCACAATGTAAATTCAATTTCTATAACTATAATTTGTACGAAAACAATCAACAAATTCATTAACAAAATTGGTTGACCTTTGGAATTAACAGAGTCACATAAGAACATCGACCCTTATTGCACCCGATCAAATAAAATTGATTCATCTTGCTTCATTAACAGAATTGGGTGTCCAAATTTGATGCCTCAACTGATGGAAAACTAATGATTTCCAAATTTGATTTAATACAAATCCCAACGGTTAACTACTGCAAAGACTCCAAAAACACATAGCTTAAGTTCGCTTGCTTTGAGAGTAATTGTTGTTATCGACTTTCAAAGGATTATAATTTGGATTAGACTTGCATTTTGTTAATCAATGGATTCTTAACATCGTATGCAAGGTAAATATTTAGACCTTTTTTAGATGCAGTTGTTGAGTCAAGTTACGAACTATGAATAATAATTTGAAAAATGTTATACAATCACAAGTTCATAATCACATAATATCCAAAATATAAGTTAGGATTGATTGGGTAAATTTAGTAAATTTATCATATTATACAATTGTAATCTGTTTTAGGAATGATTCGAAAATTAATTGGCTTTCGAATTTTACTTGGATCTTATTATGGTTTCCTAATTAGTATAACTTTCCTAAACTTTTCCAGAAAAATACGAATTCCTATAAGAGTTTAACTGAAAAACAAGTTTCCGTAATCTATATATAGAGCATACAGAATTGTATACATGTATTATAAGACATATATGAAATAATTGCTTCTTTCTTAAACTTATATATTCAACAGTAAAATGGCTGCGACAAGAATGGGTTTGTGATCTGGTGTTCTTGATAGAGCAGAATGGATTCAATTCTCGTTAAATGAATCTGATACAAAAGCTAGATACTTATACAGGAGTTCTAACTTCAGTGTTATCTCTAACGTACACTAGCCTTAATGGCTAACGTACACAATTCTAGCATGTGTGACTCGCACACTTAGTCAGTTTATTACAAATAAAGTGTAAACTGAGTGTAAGATTATTGGTATCTATTACCCCCCCTCAAACTGTGTGGTTGACAATGCTAAGACACTCAGTTTGTCTCTTAGAAATTTGAATCTTGGCCCTGAAAATCCTTTAGTAAATACATCTGCTGCTTGATCCACTGTTGATACGTAGGATACCCTTAGCTTGTTTTCTTGTATGAGTTCTCTCACAAAGTTGTAGTCGATTGCTAGGTGTTTCATCTTGCTGTGATTAACTGGGTTTGTAGAATATGAAATTGCACTGACACTGTCACATAATATGAGTGGTTTTCCTTGTATTGTGAAAGACATTTCTGTTAATAGCTTGACCACCCATTGCATTTCTGCTGTTGCATTAGCCAAACCCCTGAATTCTGCTTCTGTTGATGACCTTGCAACTGTATTTTGTCTTTTGCTGGACCATGAAATTGGATTTATACCTAAGAAGATACAATAGCCACTTGTGCTCCTCCTTGTGTCATAATCTCCTGCCCAATCAGCATCACTGTACCCCTGTAGTGTTTGTAATCCTCTGGTAAAGTAAATGCCATAATTTACAGAACCTTTGATGTACCTTAATATTTTCTTTGCTGCTGTCATATGTGATGACCTTGGCTGTTGCATATTTTGACATACTTTATTTACTGCATAACAGATTTCTGGTCTTGACCATGTGAGATATTGTAAACCACCAACTAAGGATCTATATTCTGTTGGATCTGACAAGATTTCTCCTTCTTCTGATTTTAAAGCATCATGTGCTTGTATTGGAGTTGAGCTAGCATTGGCACCTGACATATTATGTTTGTCTAGTAGATCTAATGCATATTTTGTTTGGGAAATGAATAGACCACTTGCATTTCTTTTGATTTCAAGACCCAGGAAGTAATGTAGTTCCCCTAGATTTTTAACTGAAAAATATGTCTGGAGAGTAGAAATGAATTCTTTGCAGTGAGTAAGTGAAGTACCTGTAATGAGTATGTCATCCACATATACTAAAATGAATGTGAGCTTTGTGCCTTGCTTCTGAATGAAAAGTGAGGTGTCTGCAGTGGAGGATTTGAAGTTGTGTTGAATTAGGATGTTATACAACTTTGCATACCAAGCTCTTGGGGCTTGTTTTAGTCCATAAAGAGACTTGTTTAGCTTGCAGACATGTGTTGGGTTGTCTGAGTCAACAAAACCTTGTGGTTGTTGCATAAAGATGTCCTCTTGAAGGTCTCCATGAAGAAATGCATTACTGACATCAAGTTGTGTAATGTTCCAATTTGAGTTAACAACCATGGATAAGAGAACTCTTATTGTTGTAGCTTTTGCAACTGGACTGAATGTATCTGTGTAGTCTAGTCCCTCTTTCTGGTGAAAACCTTTGGCTACAAGTCTGGCCTTGTATCTTGCAATTGAACCATCTTGGTGATATTTTAACTTGAATACCCATTTGCATCCTACCAGATTCTTATTTTGTTGATGAGGTACCAATGTCCATGTTTTTTCCTCTTGTAATACATTGTATTCTTCAACTAATGCCTGTCTCCACTTTGGATTTTTACTTGCTTCTGTGTAACAGGTTGGTGTAACTGGTGGGACTTGAGCAAGAATATCTGTTGAGTAAGCATGTTTTGTATAATATTCCTTTGGTGTTGAAATTCCTGATTTCCCTCTTGTTTTTATAATGTGAGAATTTACTGTTGGCTGAACCTGTATTTGTTTTGGGGCTTGTTTGACTAATTGAGTTGGTTGTATAATGTCTTTTTCTGGCATTGTGGGTGTTTCATAGTTGTTGAAGATTGTGTTTGTTGAACTGATAAGTTCTTTATATGGAAAAACTGTTTCTCTGAAAACCACATGTCTAGATATGTATGTTCTGTCAGTTTTGGGTTCCCAGCATCTGTACCCTTTGTGCTTAGAACTGTATCCTATAAATACACATGGCACACTTCTTGGTGCAAGTTTGTGTTGTGCATATGGTTTTAACCATGGATAGCAAAGAGTGCCAAAAGTTCTTAAGAAAAGAAAATCAGGTAGTTTATTGTAAAGTACCTCATAGGGTGTTTTGTACCCAATTGCTTTGGTTGGCAGCCTGTTGATGGTGTAGTTTGCTGTTGAGAAAGCATCTGACCAGAAGGAGTCATCCAACTTTGATTGTATTAGAAAAGTCCTCCCTACTTCAACTATGTGCTTGTGTTTTGATTCTGCTACTCCATTTTGTTCTGGAGTGTGTGGACAGCTGAATTCTTGTTTTATTCCATGCATCTCCAGTAATTCAACCAGTTGATTATGTAGAAATTCACCACCACCATCTGATCTGATGACATTGATTTTGTATGGTAATTGATTTTCAATGAATATTTTGAATTGATTGAATATTCTTCTGAACTCAGATTTGTCATTCATATGAAATAACCAACAGAACCTTGAAAAATCATCAATGATGACAACATAGTATTTATAACCTTGTTTAGAGATTACAGGACTTGGACCCCATAAGTCCATATGTAGTAATTCTAGTGGTTTTGTGCTGCCACTAAAAGAGAGTTTAAAAGGTAGTTTATGTGATCTACCAACAGAACATGCACTACAAAATGTAGGCTTATTTGCAATATTTGGTAATGAAATACACTTTGCAACATGTTGCATTGTTGCAGAAGAAGAGTGTGCCAGTCTTCTGTGCCATACTTCAGATGTTAAAGATGATGTTACTGCAGAGTTTGCTAGATTCCTTGGTGATCCTTGTAGATAGATTGGATATAGTCCTTTACTGTGTGGGCCTTCCAATATTGCCTTCCCAGTGAGTAAGTCCTTCACAGAATAACCAGATGAATTGAATGTTATGGAGCATTTGTTATCTTCTGTGAACTTGTGAACAGAAAGAAGATTTTGTGTTGTTTGTGGTACCAAAAGAATATTGTGCAGCTTAAGAATGTGTCCTGGTGTATATTTGAGTGATGAGCCATAGTGAGTGATAGACATACCTTCACCATTGGCAGTCTTAACTTTATCAGATCCAAGATAACTTGTTGAAGCCTGCAGCTCAGATTTATCTGGAGTAATATGACTTGTTGCACCACTGTCAGCATACCATGGATTTTCCCCCATGATGTTTGCAGAGGCAAGCATTGCAGACATTCTTGCTGGTGTTGTTGCACTGTTCTGTGTAAAATTCATTCTATTTCTACAATCTATGGCACTATGTCCAGATTTCTCACAAATCTGACATACAACATTTTGATACAATTGATTTCTTGATTCTTGTGAATATCTTGGTCCATTGTGCATGTTTCTTGAATTTGAGCCTCTACTTATAAAATTTTGGAATCTTTTCTGATAAGAGCTATTATTGAATCTTTCATTCTGTTGTGGATACATTGTCTGACTTCTATAGTTGTTGTAGTCTCTGGACCTGTAATTGTTGTCTCTTGATTGATTTCTTGTAAAATTAAATTGTGCACTGAATGCCTGACTTGTGGTATTTGATATGATTTCTGTGTTTCTTTGAGTTATGACAGATTCCTCATTGAGGAGATTGTTGTGAAGTTCTATGAATGTTATTGGAGGGTATCTGTGTCTCATGGATGTTGAGAATGGGATGTAATCATTGTGCAAAGCAGACAGACTAATAACTACTAATTCTTTGTCAGAGACAAGTTCTCCAGTTGCTGCAAGCTGGTCAGATAATGTTTTAATTTCATCCATAAGAGCAGAAATTGATTTGTTACCTTGTTTAACAGAGAGTAACTTTGTGCGTAAATGAATGGAATGAGTTGATGAGGATCTTGCAAACCTTTCTTCAATGTTCTTCCATAATTTGTGAGAAGTAATAGAAGCTGCAAAGTAGGGTATCACAGATTCAGAAATTGTGATGTTCATCCATAACATAATTGTTGAATCTTCATCTACCCAGTCCAAATAGTTTGGATTTTCTACATTATTGCTTTGATTTCTTGTATTTGTGTATTGTTCAGGACATTGATGAGATCCATCTAGGTATTTCATGAGCTTGTATTTTCTGATTACTGGCAACATCAAATTCTTCCAGGTAAGATAGTTGTCTTCCTTCAATTTGAGAGGAACAAGACTTGTTAATTGATTCAATGGTACTTTACAGATTGTATTTGATGTTGGATTTTCCATTGATTGGGAAAAATCACAGATCATTTGTGAGAAGAAAGAAAAGAGAAATAAAATTGATTTGAAGAACAATTAGGAGCTTTGTAGCTCTGATACCATAGTAGAATAATATGATTCTTGATTAAAGATCAAGAATGGGTTTGTGATCTGATGTTCTTGATAGAGCAGAATGGATTCAATTCTCGTTAAATGAATCTGATACAAAAGCTAGATACTTATACAGGAGTTCTAACTTCAGTGTTAGCTCTAACGTACACTAGCCTTAATGGCTAACGTACACAATTCTAGCATGTGTGACTCGCACACTTAGTCAGTTTATTACAAATGAAGTGTAAACTGAGTGTAAGATTATTGGTATCTATTACAGGGTATGTAGTTCAAAATATAAGAACACAGTATAAGTTTTTTTTTTAATCTTTGGATGTCTTCAATTGATTATTTCCTGTATTTTTTATGTGCACACAGGAAATCCTGCTATATTGCAACTGTCCAGATATGTTAACATTAACAAGAATTTTAACAATGTAGCTGCTGATATAGAACAAGATGAAGTTAAACTAAGGTCGGAAGAAGAATTTCTAGATGTTGTTATCAAAACAACATACCCAAACCTACAAGATCGCATTACGACAAACAATATCTTAAAGAGAGAATTATTGTTACACATATAACACAAAATATGGACAAAATCAATTCTCTTTTGATGTCACTTCTATTAGGAGACGAATATACATATTTAAGTAGTGATTCAGATGACAATGAAAGATATGACCGAATGAAGTATTACAACCGTCAGCAGATTCTAAATAACTTATAATACCCGGGATTCCCTTGCCATGAGATACGATTAAAGATTGGTGTACCAATCATGTTGTCAAAAGACATAAAAAACGAAAATATTATCAAAGGTACTCGACTTTTGATTAAAGGATTATCGTTCACACTAATTGAAGCCGAAGTGCTAACAGGCGAAATGGATGGAAAAGCGGTTAGCTTGATAAGGGAAAGTAATAGCAAAGCAGAAGATGCATCTAGAGTGGTTCTTACAAGACGACAATTTCCAGTGAAAGCTTCATATGCATGTTTAGCAGAAGAAAGCATATCACAAAGTCTAAATAATGTGGGAATATATGTTGACAGTGACACGTTTTGCCCTGGACGTTTTTTCCAATGAATCTCGAAAGGAATAAGCAAAGAACCCATGAAAATGGTACTCATAATGAACAATAACGAAGAAGATAAATATACCAAGGTCACCTACACCCAGGAAATATATGACAATATGCCACTAATAGACCGTGTAATTCATGATGTATTGAAGAGTAAAAACTGAAGGTGCTTAGATTGTTCTTTAATGATGATGCTTTTCACTTTTTCCTTTTCTTTTTTTATTTAAGATTGTTCTTTCATTGACTATAAGATTGCTTTCAATTTTTAAAATTATTAAGACCATGTATGTTGAATTATCTTTTTTGTTGATTTGTGTTTGTTAACATCGTCTACTAGGTGAAAATGCAACACTTTTACAACATCAGTTGCTGCGCCAGGTATCAACTTATGATTTGCAAACTATTTTGCAATCACAAGTTTGCCATCAAAATACGATGAACTATTTCGGTTCAAAATCAAGCCACAACCGACATATACAAATCTAGAATCAAATTACCAAGTCTAAATTATGAAACTTCATTGAGAATACGCTTTCTGTAATTGAAAATGTAATTTGAGTAGCTCATCATGTTAAACTCAATTTAACTAACTAAAAAAAGGTTGCAAAGGCAAAAAAAGACTGTTTTTATACTTATCATCAAAAGAATTGGAAACCAAATTCATTAAAGACATCGGATAATTATCAAAACTGGATTAACATATAATTATGGCCTCCTTTGAAATGTAACTTTTGTGGATGAAATGTTTGGTTTGAATAGAAATACAATTTACAACATAATCCGTTGCACCCATTAATATAACTTTCGGTAAATCAATTCTCAATGGAAAAAAGTCAAAACCCAATAATACAATGTTTGGAAATTAATAGAAAACAAAATTCAGTTGAGAAACTAACGTATTTAGGCAGGAAACTATATAAGGAAGCCAAGAAAACTTATTAAGATTTGGAAGTCGAGCACCAAACATATTTGGAATGAGACCTATATTAGGAATCAAACAACTAGATTTGGAATTTCATACAAAATAGAATTCAATTGGGAAGTCCAGAACTTACAGTATTTGGACTCTAAAATATATTGGGAAGCCAATAACTCTTATTAGGAAACATACAAATTTTTTTTTTGAAAATGTCACTTGAAAATCTATATAAAATCCATCATACTACAGAAAATTACATCCCAAAATTTGATTGGAAGGTATTCAACTGCAAGGTACGATTGATTAACTACTCTTAAAATTTGTTTTATTATCTTCCATATATTCGTGCATCCATAACACCTAAAATTTATGAGCAGGAAAAAAAATAGCAAGAGGTAAAAGATTAGCTACGAGAAAAACAGGTATGACAAGCACAATTTGTAATACAATTTACATTAAAAGTTTTCATAATACAATTTCTAAGTTTTACTAACTGTGCACATGAATGGATCAGTTGATGAAAAGATGGAAGAATTAATGGCTCAGGAGTCTGTCACTGAAAGTAGTAAGTCATAGATTTACTAAATTTACAATACACAAATACAACCATTAATGTATCTGAATTTGTTTTGACCATCAGGTTGTAAAGTTAATGAATCAGCTAACACAAGATTCGAAAATACTGGAACAACAGGGATAAATAAGCCTATCACGAAAACAAATAAAAAGAGTAAGCCACAATTTTAACGACGTATAATATTAATAATACATTATGTTAAATTATTAATACTTTCATATTTCCACTCTAAAAGGGGTGGTAGTCTCAGATGATGAAAAAGACGATGAGGTCACAGGAGAACATATATTGGAAGAGACAACAACCAGTGCTGTGAAAGATTGTCATATAAACAAGAAAAGTAATTTAAATATAATTTAATTTGCCAAGATATAATGAATGAGATTATGTCTAGATACAAAACAAGTTTACAATAGCGTTTGATGTTGTGATCTGATGAATTCTTATAAACAGGAAATATGGAGCCACATCTGGCGCGTCAACTTCCTCTTATAAGAGACATGCACGTTGGAAAGATACAACAGTCTGGAAAGCTGAGAATAATACGTACCTGGGAAATACGAAATTCAGAAAGCGGAGAGTTCTACATCTTCCATATGATCTTGATCGATCGAACGATGAGTCTAATACCATACATGAACACATTCAACAGTTTATAACATACATGATCTTGATAGTTTCTAAACAACTGCACCAATTGAATATTCACAAGAAGAGCAAACACACTGTGTCATGACACCAAGTCAATTTGACATGCATAAAGAGAAGCTTAAATAGCTGAACATAATAACACTGAAATTCTTCCAAATAGATGAATTCAACAGGAAGTATAGGCCCCTGCCTCGAGATCAAAGAATAACTTTCACCACTTTCAGTGGTGTTAAAGTAGAAAAGGAAATCAAAAAGGACAAAAATATTGCCAGACACAAATTCATACTAAATGAGCTTGAGGAACTGCACGAGAGATCTGGGGACATCACCTACTGCAAAGGTAAAACAATTTTCAACGCGAATGAAATTGATTCATTGGAACAACATATTAAATTTCAAAAATAATGAAATTTCACAGAAATAATGGGAAAACTCATAAGCATAAAAACTGGATTAGTGAGGAAGAGGATGACAGACATGGACAGGATGAAGAAAGATGTTATAACAAAGAACGAAGGGAAACGCGCTTAAAATTTACTCTAAGGGGAGATCAGGCAAACCCAATCACGGATGAAAGCAAAATTAAGAAAGATCAAAAAGTAATACTTATTGTAATCAGGCTAACAGTAAAAAAATTTAATGGTAATTTTTTTAAGAAGATTAATCATAGATTACTGGAGTGAGGTGTAATAAAGTTCTTATCTTCGTACTAACTTACATAATGTCGATGTAGGCGAATATGTATTGGCGTCATCAAAAGGAACAAAGGTATATGTGGATCTAGACATACCAGAGGTTCAAGAGATGAATAAAAAGTAAGGATATGTACATAAAAAAATATTACAATAAAAGTGAGCAAAAATATACCCAAATTAACTTGAAAAAATATATACAAATATGCAGGTTCAACAGAATTAGCGGTCTTCGATACGGAAACCAAACTACAAAAAATGGAAGAATTGCTTTTCAACAACATGATAACCATAGAGGAAGGACAAAATCTCCTGTTCAATCCGTACAATAAGGTAACATAACTAAGAAGACTATCTAAACAGGATTCTGATAATAGTGGTGGTATATAAGACTATGAAAAAAATAAGACTAAACTTTGTTGGTAAATACATTGGGATGCACAGGTAAAACAAAGTAAAAAGACAAGATAGACACATCTTATCATGCGAGTTGACTAAAGCATATAGCTTTGTGACAAATTTATTTATATTAATATGATAGACAACATAGCATACTTTGATTTCTATCGTATTGATGCGTCGGAAAACCGACTTTGTTTTTCCGCAAGCCCACAGTGTCGATAGATGTAGACAAGAGCAAATACGGTTCGTTCCCACAGGAATGTGTATTACTTATACTAATTAATTCAAGTAACTTTTAGGTTAAAAGATGTTTTCTGATTTTTGTAAATAACTAAACTAATGAATGAATTAAAACTATTTAATAACGATTGAAATTAATAATAGAAAAGCGTTAAGGTTTCAAGAATCCGTTGTAGATTAGGGTTTACTTGCGTTCATCACAAAGGGTATCGATTTTACTCGTGTAAAATAACAGATCTAGCTACTAATACACAGAAGATATTTCGTTTAAGAATCGAAGAAAAGAATTTTCAAAAAGAATTGTTTTTTCTCAACCTAAGGTAGAATTTCGAAGTACTAGGTATACGTGGAATAAATAGTCAAAACAAGGTTTCAACGAGTTCTTCTACTAATCAAACAATGAACTATACGTGGCATAGAACATGAAAAATCATCGAGAGATAAAACATTAAGAGAGAGACAAAACATTAACATTAAGCTTTTATAGTTGGAAACCCTAGTTTAAAACACAAGAAAATCTATCTCTAAAAGTTCATCCTTTCACCCTAACAAAGAAATTTAGCTAGGCATGGATTTCTTAAAAGCCATTAAAATTGATTAAAAGAAAATATTCTATCTGTGAGAAGTTGTGTATCAAATTGTATCTAGACTCCTGTTTATATAGGCGTTGGTAACCTCTTCTTGATCCTTATCCAACTAGGAAACCTAATCTCATTAAACTTTTCCACCTCCTTTTGATCCTTATTCAATTAGGAGAATTAACCTCTTCAAAAACCAACAAAACCCCTAATTTTCACGTCAAAGGCGAGCCCAAAACGCTTCCCTTATTTCTCTTCCCACGCAGGCCCAATAAGGCCCAACAGATACCAAATCCAAGTTGGTTTCACGGTTTTACAGAAATATGCAAAGAAACGTCGCCGAAAAGAACAAATTGTATCTACAATAGTCTTAAGGAATTTAAGCAAAAGACAGCTATTACAGTAAAGATCTGATCAACTTACACAATAAAGGACAATTTCAATTGGATGTGAAGAAGTAAAAACAATAAGGGTAAAACAGTGAACAAGATTCAAACATGAAATTACAGGGATTAGGTAACTAGAAGACACTGGTTTGGAAACGTTAAAGAGCAAGAGTATAAAAATTACTATGAACTTCAAAAATATTACAGAGATGTATCGATACTATCTAAGGAACTCTGCAATGACTAGGAATCAAATCCTTAATACTAATAAGCTTGATGTGTGTAACAATATGGAAAAGAACAATACAATGAGTGTGCAATTGCTATTACAAAAAACAATGAGTTGTCCCATAATATACAGATGAATATAGATATGTTCCACAATCAAAGAAGATAAACTTATAAAATTTAACAAGAGAAAAAAAAAACATCTATGAGTTATTCACAGTACTTTGCAAATTTATATATGAGAGAAATTTAATTAAGGATATCAAATATACAATTAATTTTGGAGTTCATATGAAGACCGTAAAATTATAAGATTACTGTTTAGTGTATATTAAAGATTACAAAAACAATTAGATCCACTGTAAGAGATCAATAATCCGTTTCAGAAAACAAAGTTTCCGACAGTATTTTACAAAACCGAAACATTTTGGTTTTAATGGTTTTAAATCAATTGATGGACGGTTAGATTTTTCGTAAATAAATTTCTAAGTTTTAACTACGGTAGAATTATTAATATGAAAATAAATAAATTTTCCTAAATAAATTAATTAATGATCTTGGGATTAGTTATCAGGGCCTAAAAATTAGGGTGTTACGCTACCAATGTCTCAGTACATTGGGTAAACTATAATATTCAATATTGTCTAGGCATCTCACCTCAGTAATGCTAGCCATGGGCATGGTGATGCTATTGTTGAACCTCTAAGCTAAGCTAACCATAGCCTTCTCTCTTATTACTGCCAAGTTAGCACTAGCTATTTGGCTTAGCACCGCATTGGCACCAATTAACCACATTAGCGCTACAAACGCTAATTTTCCTGGCGCTAACCCTAGCACCTGAAAAGCGCTAACTAAGCTAACATGGTCTTAGCTAGCACATCTTGGCCTAATGAGGCCTTAGCTAGCGCATCATCAATTTAGTACCTTAATCTTAGCATTAAAAATGCTAACCCTAACCCTAGCGCAAAAGTGCCAACTCTTCGCGGCCAAGAGCCTTACCTAACGCATCCCCGAGTACTAACCTCATTTGGATGATGCGTCTTCGAGTACTGGTACAACACTTACCTGACGCATCCCTGAGTAACGGCTAAGGTCAATGCGCCCCTAGCTCAGATGTGCCCCTAGCTCGAGCACGTCCCTTCCATGCCTAGCTCAGATTCGCCCTAGCTCAGATTTACCCCTATCTCGAGCACGTCCCTTCCATGCCTAGCTCAGATGCTCCCTAGCCCGAGCATGCCCCTTCCATGCCTAGCTCAGATGCGCCCCTAGATCGAGCACGCTCTAGCTCAAGCACATCCCTCTTAGTGGATGATGCGTCCTTGCTAGCCTAGCAGGCCCCTAGCAGCCTGATGCGTCCCTAGCTATAGCATAGCGCGTCCCTATATCTCCATGGCCAACACACCTTTATGCCTAGCGCATCCATACTTAACGACTTAGCACAAGAAGTGCTAAGAACAATATTTGACCTAATTGAGGTACTAAATTTGAACCTCTTTGACACTAGATTTCTAACTCTAACATAATTAATATTTGCTAGAATTATGCATGTTGTCCTTACTCCTGAGAGGTTAGCACATTATCCTTTTGTATTAAGAAAGATATCATATTACTATTTGCGCTAAGTAGCTAGCAATATCTTTTTCAGCTACGTCTCTCAGAAATACGCCTTTCTTCTCAATATTGGTCCAACATCAAATCTTATATGAATTTTATTAGGTGTCCTTCCTTAAGAAGCTCTCTATAACATTTTGCCTCCAATGCCTCTCAGACTTATGCTAAGTCACTTATGAGCTAATACTTATCCATTAAATTTTCTATGTTACTCCTAAGTAAGTACATGGCCACTAAACTTCCCAGACTCGACACTAATAAGTCTGATCATCAACCTAGTGAGTCCCGCAACTTACCTCACTGACTTAGCAAGTCTTTCGACTTGACTTGACTTAATCCAAACAATAGTGGCTTATGACTCCACTATTCCCCCGAGATATCAAATACAACACATGAGGAGCATCTCATTGGGGTATTGGTATGGCGGTCTATGATAATCGTGGGTGGTGGCACCACCTCCATGAAAAAGAAGGTAACAAGTAGTGGGCGGTTACAGAGTAGTTGATAGGATGATGTGTAGTGGTCTGACAGGTCTTCCTTACCTTCCGGACACCACCCCACTACGATCTCCACAATCTCCACAATCATCACTTCTCCACCTCTCTCTAACATCCACGACTTACGATAAATCAGTATGTCTCCTTCAAACTATAAATAGATAGTTCTCATTTATTCAAGACAAGAAAATCAGTCAGGAAAAACAAAACATACATAAATAGCGATTCATCTCAGAGATAATACTTTCTCCTTCACACACTACTTATTACGTTGATATTCTTCAACCTTCTTTGCTTCCCTCTCCTAAGAACTACCTTATCTTTTCCACCTTTGTGATTGAAGTAGGGCGTGAACGGACATTTCTTAGTTTAGGCTCGTTCTATTCGCTTTTAATCTCTCGAACCTACTTGAAAGTACGATTTTACCGTATATTTGTTTTTACCCTAGAACAATTGGTGACCACATTGGGAGATCAACCTTTCAATTACAAAATCCAATTTTCAGTTATTCAAGAAGGTAGATCTTAGGTCTGGAGCAGTTACAACTCGTATAATTGGTTTAGGTAGTGCTGGTGGTGGTCATTCTGAAAACACCCTTATTGCTATTGAAACTCCTCGTACTAATACTACTACTCCGCCTTCTCTTGGTGGCGAGACCGCTAAAGACACTGAGAATACTCAAACTCCACTCAGCACAGCTGATCTGATGAAGAGACAAGAAGTCCTGGCCAGAACTCAGTTGGACATGGCCACTACTCAGAAGGAAGTACTTGCTTTCTTCAAGACCATGACAGAATAACTCTCCCCGGAATAACGATATCGCCTGACAAAGAAGACTAAAACCAACCTCACAACGACCACTAATGCTGAGGTATCCAGGGTTCGAAAAGACAAAAAAGTTCATATCATTCCTGATCGCCCACCGCAGAGGTACCAACAATCTAATTTTGTCACCTGTGAAGATCTGTAGATACTCTTACGGAACCATGGGAATAAGGACTTATCCTCGGTCCATCAACACCAACCTCCCTACCCGCCTGAAATTCAAAGGATCACTCTGCCGGGAGGTTACCCATCTCCAACTTTCTCATTGTACAACAGAACTGGAAATGCTCGTGAGCACGTCTCTCAATTTCTCTAATCCCTGGGGGGGCATGAATATAATCATGTTCTACGTCTCAAAGAATTTTCAAAGTCCCTCACTGGAAGAGCCTACACGTGGTACAACAACATTACCCCTAACAATATCTCGGTTGGGAGGACATGGTTAATGCCTTCTACAAGAAGTACTTCTTCGTCTCTGAGCAAATCACCTTATTAGATCTGGGAAGACTATTCCAGAGAAATAATGATCATCCCAGTGAATACGTGAAGAGATTCAGATTTCAAGCACTGAATTGTCACGATCCGAATGTTACAGAACATCAACTAGTGGAGCTCCGCATTAATGGTATGATCCCTATTTATCACGCTCTTCTAGAAAATATACTTTTTCATACTTTCTCTGAGTTACACGAAGCCGCAAAGCGATCTGCCATGACAGTTCTTGCCCTCCTGGAGAGAACCATACCAACAAGGGAAGAAAACTGTGGAGACACACGTGGAAATCGACAGCTGGTCAACAAACAGTACAACATTCTACCATCAATTGGTGCTGTCAAAAATGAGGGACCTAAGAGAAAAGCTCCATTTCAATCAGAATCATAGACACAACATTCTCCTTCCCATCCGACCTCAACACCAATACCAACTCGAAGATCGACTCCGCCTCAGAACACATCCAAGGCTTCGCAACAACAGTTACATCCGCATCAGGGACAAGATGTTAAACCAAAAATAATGTTCCCAGACTTCCCAGTTCCAATGGAATAGGTACTCGAACTACTTAAAACATGGATATAATATGGTACTCTCCAGTTACCTCCTGTGTGACGGCTTCCCACAGCTCAGCAGATAAAGGATCCTAAATACTGTCATTATCACCGATATATCAATCACCCAACCAGCAAGTGCAACAACATGAAACGTATCTTTAAAGAAAAGGTGGAATCAGGAGAGTTAAAATTAGAAGATAACGAAGTCCACAAAAATCCCCTTCCTGTCGGAAACTTCACTCTCTCTGAGAAGTCAACCAAACAGACGGTTCAATCCTTGATGGAACAAATGTGCGAGAATCTTTATCTCTCGAAAGGACAACGTGAAGATATCTTCGCTTCCCTGAATCATGTCGCAGCTGGCAAGAACTTATTATTTGCATAGAATACTCACACTCAAGTTGGGCCTCCCTTAAATAACATGGTCGACACAAACGATGAGGAATGTAGCTGGGGACTTCCCATAAAACCTGAAGATCCAATTCGGGCTCCAAAACTCATCCAAGTAGGCCCTCTCCTCAAAATCCTTTGTAAAAAATGACCCCCATGTCCTGTCTGAATTCGGGGACTCCGCCCAGAAGACATCTATGTCACGAATAGAAAGTGTGAATGGGAAGCCGATTCATTTCAACATTTTATCAAATGATTGAAAATTTCTTTTGCTAAGAATGGGAAAATTCGTGACTTACTTGCGAGTCAAGTTTCCTGTGGAAATGAGAAAAAACGCCAACAGCAATCCTTGGTCGTCCAAGGAGAAGATCTCTCATACAAAATGATAAAGTTTGGACCTTTCCGAATTAGAGACACGATTCTAAAAATTTCTAATAAGGCGTAACTTTTCGCATCAGTTCCTCTAACTATCAAGGGAGAACCTTACACAATTACCGAGACTCTACTAGGTGGTCACTACAAGATTACGAACCGTGACAAGACAGAAGGAGTAGTGATTCATGGCAAGTGGCTCAAAGCTTGAAAAGCCCGAGTGCTTCACTAGTTTGCTTCAAATATTTCCCTATTTTCATGCAATATTTATATTTCCTCTAAAATGAATGCAATATTTCTGTATTCATGGTCAGGTTTTCAAGTTTATCAATTAATTCAAATATCTTTATCTATTTCAAAAAATAATAAAAGAGTCTATCTCTCTTCACAAATAACTTGTCAAAAACTACCTACTCAAAATCCCAAAATAAAACCATAAATGTGCTTTATAAAATCATAAAACTAAAAAGAAAATCCTTGAAAGATGGCTCAGTCCCTAAAAAATACTCCTTATCCATCCTTCAAAGAGTTTCCATCGCAAGATCCAATTTCTAGGAACCTCTTTTCTAGCCTTGGTCACTGCCTCCGAATTAGCAAGTTCTCCTACCTCAGCAAAATGCTCTCGCATGACTCCCAGACGATTATGAACCCACATGACATTCAGACCAGAATTCTCGGCATTACCCACAACCTCCTCCCACTCCTCAAAAATCGTATTAAAAACTTCATTTCGAGGGGAGTGAGATCATCTCCTATATGATGGGCAACAAGCTGGACATCTATCGTTCTAAAGCTCTGAGTTTCTGGAAGTATCTACAGAGAAGTTGCCAAACTTCTTCCATATCCTTGTATATAACTCCGCATAAGTGGAGAGAACAACAAAACTCCCAACACGCAAGTACTCAGAAAGGGTCCTTCTCCAACCAAATTCAATATCAATACCTATACCAAGATACTCAACGGAAGCACTACCCTCAACAAGCATGCAAACATAAGTCTTCAAATGATTTTCAGTAGGGGGAGAAGAAATTATATATGTCGGTACCGACGGTAATTTTTGTTCTTTCACTAGCAATCTCAACTCTCTGATCTTGATCATTCTCCCCCTAAAAGTAAAGAGGATATGGGCAAACTAAGTCAGAACGTCCCAAACACAAAATTCTTGGGAATGTCTTGGAAGCAATTTTCACTCTCATAAAATTTGAAGCTGACAACAATCGGTGATGAATCTGGGAATGGTTCTTATATAAAAAGTTTCATATTAAAGTCTACTACAAATTTATAAAAGGGATCATCAATCGGATAAGTGAGCTAAGATCTATGACAAAAATGGCTAGCGGAGTAGAGTCTGAAAACTGTGAGGATTTTCCTAGATACTTCTTGAGTTCTACTGTTCGGTAGTTTTGACACCCCAAACAAGCTCAAAACCTGGATTTGTTCCTTTAGAGTAGTAGAAAATTGTTTTCTAATAGGATAGAGGGATGAATCATCCAAAACGGAGGGCGTACGAAGATCTATGGCGTTTTTCCTAAGAACTATACTTCTGAAATTTCCTGACAATGAAAATTTGTGAATATTTTACAAATTTCAAGCATAGTTATACTTATATGAGAAATTCAAGGGGTTTACATGAATTATTACTATTACAAGGAGGTTAGAGATTACTTGAGGAGGATCCAAGTTGGCGGGAGAGTCTAGCACCATTTGACTTCCATTGCTTACTTCATCATCAATAATATTGGATTCATGTTCTTCATAGATTTCTTCTGTACGAGATGTTTCTTTAAGCTCCACTTTCCCGGATTCATGTCCTTCTTACATACTTATGGTGTCTCCCGAAGCTTCAGGAGCGTCACCAGAGTCAATAAAAACATTTGTGCTCATATGCTACACCAGGACGAGAAAATATATCACGATTTGAAAATTCACAAGTATCGAGGAAGACATATGGAGTACCTACGTTCTTGCGAGGACCAGTCTTGCTTCCAGGAAAAATCATCCTTGCTTCTTTTCTTCCAGGCCGGGGACTATTAGCAGCAAAAGAAGCAGCATCCACTCGAGGACGAATAATACAGACCCATAAGGAAGGATGAAAGATAAGAATCATAATAGTCACATTTTCAGAATTGATAAGTAAGAGAAAATACCATTATCTCCCTAGCCGCATGATCGATGTTGTATGCTTGCACTGAATAACCTTCTAAACGAAGAGCAAGGATATAACCTGGAGTGAAGTTGTTCATGAATGCACTCTGTCCACGAGAAAAGGCATTAGCTTGCCTTTTTGGACCTGACCAGAGAACCCCCTCAACCTCTCTAGCAAAAGTAGTTGACGAAAGTATGTGCCCGTTCTCAGAACCCTAGGGCCTAAAGTTCACCTCACTCTGGACATCTATCAAATCAGCTAAATCTACAGAGGTAATATTTATTCTATACTAACGGTGGATCCTTGCATATTCAACAACTCCCTGCAAGTTCATAGGCTTCGATAAAGGAGGATATTTTGGGAAGTGCTCCCATAACCATGCTTGGAAAAATGCAGTATGAATGCAAAAATCAATCTTCATGAACCCGTTAGAAGTTTTCGTGTCACGAGCCAATGAATCTAAATGAGAACACAAAGAGACAAGGAACAATTTACCAAGAGGAAGACATTCACCATCAGCAAGTGCTACTTCCAAGGGAACAACTGAAAGCTTCAAGTTTCCAACGGGGAAGTCTTCAAATATATCTCTAGAAAACAAGAGTGTCACAAACGTTGCAATAGTCAAGGGTAGGGCTGCACATACCCGATCCGCACTCGCCAGTTTTGACCCGACCCGCCGAGAAATGGGTCGGGTGCGGGTGACAATTTCATTTACCCGCCTTCTAGCGAGTTGGGTGCGGGTGAAACCTTCTCTCACCTGACCCACCCGCCCAACCCGCCAGAAAAATCCTTATTTGCTGGCCTTTGGATTAGATAGGGTTGTTTCATCTTGGCCGTTGATTTGATACGAAATAAAGTCTCTTCTGTTCTGTCTTCTCCCGCTTTGTTCTGTTACTTCTGTACTTCTTTGTGTCTCTTAAGTCACATTGGAGATGCAATGTTGCTCAAGTACAACAAGTATTGGGGAGAATATGAAAAAATGAATTCGTTGATGTTCATTGCTGTACTTCTGGATCCACGAGAAAAAGAATAAGGATTGTATGTGACTGTTGAAGATTTAGTGTTAAAATTTTAATTTTATTGTATAGTTTTGAATGTTGGGACTTAGATTTTAAGATGATCGAATGTTGGTTAAAATGGTTTATCATGTGGCGCGCGTGAGGATAAATAAAACAGCCAAGTCATGGAATTTTTTTTGCATTGAATCTGGGCGGCTGACCCGCATCCGACCCGCCGAAATAGTTGGTTAGACCCGTCCTACGTCGGGTTAGGTGCGGGTGAATACTACAGTCACCCGACAACTGGCGGGTCGGGTGCGGGTGGGGCCAAACCCGACCCACCCGAACCGTTGTGCAGCCCTAGTCAAGGGGTCACTGAGAGTAGAATCATCCACATTGGTTTTACCATTCCACCAATGATTGATCCACTTCACATAATATGTATTGATCCGTACCCTACCCTTTTGGATTTCTTCTATACTCCTCTCCAGAGCCGTGATCATTTGCTTATCCTTAGCAGAATTTTCGACAGGAAGAGTCCCAGAAACCGAAAGTTGCAACAAACTAACTACGTCCTCCATATTAACTGTTAGTTCCCCCCGGGCGCATATAGAAGTACGAGTTGGTCCACACCAATGTGAAGCAAAGGTTAAAAGACCTTCAACATCCTTGTAGACCCGTAGATGATTAGACATTCTTACAACGTGAAATATTCCAGCCTCTTTCAAAACCTTAACCACTGAACGGTCACTCAACATCACTTTGTACTAGCTCACCCAATTTTACATGGGGACTTGGTGTGTCTTGAACTCGACAGAAGAAGATATATAATCTCCTATATGCAAACAAAATCTTGGGATGACCTTAGGAACAACACTCTGAGGTACAACATACTTCTCAGATTTGGGGATAAAAGTTACCAATGAAACAAGAAGGTACGACAAGCTCTTCAGAAATATACTCCTGAAACCTATTATGAATATGAGGTATGCTCTCAAGAAATAAAGTATCAGAAATTTCTTCTCTATTCTGACCAGAAGATGTGCCAAGATCATTATTATGCTAATTAGTCATCTGCAATGCATTTAAGTTCTCCCTATATCAAAAGAGTATTGAAACCCTAGTTTGCTAAAATTTCATGGCTTTCAAAAATATATAAAATTCTAGTTTTTTTTTAAAAAAAACTAGGGTTTGCAAAGAAAAAACCATAATGGCGTTAAAGAAATAAGGAAAGGAGAAAACACTTACCTTCTTGGTTTGGTCGTCCATGGCGCTCGCTCAATACAAAATTCCCAAACTTGATGATGCTGCAATCTTGAAGAACAGAATCAATTCTTGTCACGTTTTCCACTAGAAAAAAGAAAAAAGAAGAAAGCAAGAAGTCACATAAAAAAGGGAAGAGGCATATATATATGCGCCAACTTGAAGAGTCCCTGTCCAACTGGGAAACCTAAAAAAAGTGGCGTTAAGTTACCTTTTTTTAGCCGAGCCAATTTTTGGTCCTACCCACCCGTGATAATTGATATTCCTAGTAGGGACAAGGGTGCCTACTATCTCCAACCAAGTTTTGCACTAAGGGGTCCATATCTCAATATCTAAGAAACTAATGGGGCGTTTGGTTCGGGTAATTGGATTCCTACGAATTGGATTATGGGGTAATCCAATTCCTAGAATTGGATTCCAAGAAATGGATTCCTTAATCAAAAAAATAGTGTTTGGTTTGAGGGAATTGAATTGCATGGTAATACAAATATTTAATATCTCTTAAACACCCTTACTCTTTGAAATTCTATTACCTACACTAAATTGTTTTAAAATTCAAATTTTAAAATTTAAATTTTGGTTGACATAATTCAATTACATGGTAATTGATATGTTCCGAATCACTTTGATACCCTTCTTCTTCTTTGAGGAAATTATAATACATAAAAACATACTAATTTTAAAATTTAAAATTTCTAAACCAAAATATTGTTTGTTATGTTCAAAATGCAAAATTAAATTTTTTTGATGATAAAGGATTACTAACAGAAAATCCTTTATCAAAATACAAAATTAAATATTCAAAATGCAACATTAAATATTCAATATGCAAAATTAAAAATCATAGTCAAAGTTGCAAAATTCAAAATGCATAGAGCCATGGAAGCTTAATTAACTGCATCACTTAAGAATCCTATTCTTCACATAGTTTGCCCGTTGTTCTTCCCCCATGCCGAAGAAAACCTTTGTTTTTGTAGATTAATCGAGTATAATAGATGCAACATCTATCACGTCATCTTCAGTGAGGCCATCTATCTTTTTCAACTCCTCGAAAAATTATTTATTTGCATCGGCTTCTTGAGCTAGTGATTCACGAATCATTTCAAAGTGTTGAAGTGTACCTATCACAAATTTGTCGAATGAAGAAGCCATCAAACTAAGGCATTTGCGTCCCCACTAGATTCATCGGATCCAATATCAAAGGATGATGAACGGACCCTTTTCCTTCTACCTTTACCATTGTTTGATTCAGACTGGTTACTTTTCTCTTGGTCATTCTCTTGTTCAGTTTCTTGTTGTTCAGTTTGTTGCTCCTTTTCTTGTTCATCTTCTTTGTCTATCTCTTCTAGCTCTTCAACAAGTGAAGTAGCTCCTTTGCCATTTTCCCTATCTTCAGTAAATATTTCAATCAATGCATCTAAATGAGGGAATGGTTTCCCATACACTCCCTTTGCACTTGTATGAGACTGCAAAAACCACAAACGACACAATTTCAGTCCAGTAAAAATGCCCAAAAAATCGTCAAGTGTTAAAAGGATTGGCCAGGTACAACAAAAAGTCACAGAAATTAGAAATTTGAAAAAGGGTAATAATTCAGTTTCGAAATTACCTTAGCCCACTCATCAAATAAACTCTTTTCACACACAATCTTGTTGCTGTTATAATCCCATTGAAAACCGCTGCCAATAGTAAGCATTTCGTTGATTGCCATTGCATGCTTCTTCAATGTTTTGATTCTAGAATCAATGTTGGTGGTTGTTAATCCAGCAGTAGGTAACTTTTCCACAAGTTTTTGCTCTATGGCTTTCAAGTATCCCGATTTGAAACCCGTGTCACTCTTCCACTTACTGTCAAATGCTAATTCCGTCAATATATCCACCAAAGTGTCATCTTCAGATTCAACCCAAGTCCGATGAGGAGGCATTTCAAACCTACATAGAAGTCCAGTTAGTATGTAAGTTACAAGAGGAAATGCTTTGTACTTCAGTATGAATAAAAATGTTCTGTAAATGAGAAGAAGCTATATTTTGACTGTTTTTTAGTAGAAAATGAGAAGAGAGTTTCTTTTGAGCTTTTTATGTTTTCTACAGTGTAATAATTGAGTATGAAATATAAGAAGTATTGCAAAAAGGTCTTGTGAGCTAAAGAAGCCACAAGATATATGGGTGTGTATAATCACTTTCAGGTGACAATCTTAGTATTAGATTACTAAGCCTGACTTAAGAGATTCATGAGATACAATCAAGATATTATTTAGACAAGAAATTATATTATCATATTTATCCAGAAAATAGGTCCCAAAACTTTAAGCAGGAAATTTCTGTTGACTGTAACATATGAACCTTTTGTTCTCTTTATTTTATCATCACGCATGAATCTTCTCTTAAGATACTGAACTGGTAAAAATGCCTTAAGATTCTATATTCCCCTCTAGTTCGCTTAGCAGTCAAAATAACCAGACCATTTCGAAGTTTCAATTTTCAACAGTTAACAAACTCAGAACAAAATAAATGCAATTTACAAGGGAAAGTTTGTATGTTCTTAATCCTCTACTATGGCGACTTATACCGTTTAATTCCTACATGATTTTGTGCGCAGATTCTGTAAAATACATATAGAATGTTGAACTAAAATTTTATTCACAGTAATACAGATGAACAAAATGTTCAAAAGAAATAAAACATACTGAAGATGGTGTCACAAAAAAAACACAGATATAACTACTTTGTATGTTTCTTGTGAATATAAGATAGTACTAGGAAGAGTAGATTACACATGTTCTCGTATACATCAATTGGTAAAGCTGAAATATAAGTTTAAGAAATCATTAAAATGTCTTTCTCTTACGAATATCATATGCATATTTAATATCCCAGGTTCTTATGAACTGCGCTTCACCTGAACTTCTTAAAAATGAAATTGGGTTGTTACTATCAAGTTTTTCAATCATGCCAATTGATTAATAATGCAAATTGACCGTATCAGTAACTGCTGATTATAAGAAAAAAATTTAAGAGGCATAAAACTTCTACGGTCAAGCTTGAGCTACACAGGTACCTAAATGTGTGATCAATTTGGGTCTTTTTCACTACACAGGGGTTTATAAATTGGTACAAATGAAATTATTAATACAAGAAACCCCATAAAACGAAACAAATCGACAATTATTTCTAGTAGAGATACATAAATCAAAGTCAATAATCATAAATGAGAGTTATTATGAAAACGGTTTGTGAAAAAAAAGTTATACTCTTTGGATAACCCGTTGCCAGCTCTTTGAATAACTCTTTGGTTGCTAATAAAAAATTCAGTGGTTGCATTCCAAAGAGTATAGGTAAGATGGTTAATACATTGGAAGAGATTAACTTTTTGAGCAACAACTTGACTGGGTGTTTGCCTCCTGAAGCTGGTGTCCTAAAGAATTTAACTGTTCTCTCTGTGGCTTCAAACAAGTTGGTTGGGAGCTTACCAGAGTGTTTTTATGGTTGGATGAATGTGGAGGAGCTGGATGTATCAGAAAATGAGTTAACAGGAAGTGTTCCTGGGACTATCTGCAATTTGCAAAACTTGAGAAACTTCACATTTTCAGATAACTATTTCAAGAATGAGGCACCTGAATGTGTTCCGGCTTCTAACAAGGATGGTGATGTTGTGATTTTGGATGATAGCGATAATTGTTTATCCAACAGACCTAAACAGAAGAATTCAAACACTTGTGATCCAATTGTTGACAAATTTGTTGATTGTAGTAAGTTCGACTGCAATGGTGTTGGATCACCTGCACCTTCGACCCCTTCAACCCCAGCAACACCTTCAACTCGCGGTTTGTATGAGTTCGCCCAGTTTGCACTCGTTGGGAATTTAATGGGAAGTGATGGGATGCGTTGGGAAAATTTGAATGATGGCACAAATGGAATGAAAGAAGTCTTAATTATCATGCTCGTAGAGTGGTTGATCATAGTGCTTTGCTTTGCATTTTATTTTTATCAAGTTACATCTTTGGGCAGTGGAGTTAAAAAACACGCTCTCTTTTTTCGAAGGCCAAGTATGCTGCAGAGGCATGACTCAAAAGTGTTTCCTGATCAGATAGACAAACCTGATGTATCCCAAGAGGTAACCTTGTTCCATTCACAAATGTTTCTTGTTGTCATATAAAATTACATGATGCACATGTTCACCTGCAATACCAAGGTCACTACAGAGTTCTCGGAAAGACTTCTAATTCTCAGCGCCAACTGATTTTTTCATAGAGATGTTTGTGGTTCCTAAGGGACTTGTCCATGTTCAGAAGAACGTCGGGCTGGGGAAGGCCACTACTATGAATGCTTTCAGTAGCCATTTGCCTGGGACTGTCATCCTTAGCACTATCTTTGTTTCGAGCCCTGCGATTCCTAATGGCATTTTGTCTCAAAATTTCCTAGTTGATGAAGCAGTTATAGCTAGCATAAAATCTAAACTTGGCGCTCTCTAAGATGCTCTTACATAATATATATCTAAACTATAATTGATTTTGTTATTGTAATGTTTAATCTATATTTATCTATTGTTGCTCTCCTGCTTACATTGAAAGATATCTATATTTATCTATAATTGATTTTGTTATTGTAATGTTTAAAACCAAAGAACAGATTTATGGTGTCTGAATTAATCAAACATAGCAAGTAAAGGAAATGAAATAGATGTTTAAGAAACAAAGAGAAGATTCAAACCTGAAACGGAGAAGAAGACGGAGGGGGAAGTGCTGCTGATGTTATTCCAAAACCTAAAAGAAAACATAGAACAAATTGAACCCAATTTCAAAATCAGTTTTAGAATCAATCAAATTTCAGTTCTATTTGAATAAGTAGAGAGAGGGAAAAAACCTAGAAATTTTCCTGAGAAAATCTGGACGAGAGCTCTCTTCTTCGCTTCTCTCCCTCTCAAGATGAAAATGAAAATGAAACTCACGATTTTGGTTTTGTTTGGAGGGTAATCTAGTACTTTCAATCTAATTCCCTTGATTTTGTTCCCGAATTGGATTACATTCCATAGATATCCCAATGGAATGGAAAAGAAGGATTATGTGGGAATTGGATTCCTTTGGAATTGGATTCAGAGTTTTTTTGGGATGTTTGGTTGGGGGTAATTGGGCTGATTCCCTTGGAATCCAATTCCTAAGAATCCAATTACCCCAAACCAAACGGGCTATAAGTATATCTTCCTCTAATCTTAAAATTTAAAGTATGCATATATAATTATTAAAAGCGTTTTCACCGTCTAGTGCTTACTGAGCAACATTATTATTCCTCACTAAGCAGGGGACTTAATATAGATGGTGAGTTTTTGAAAATGGATAGAATTATAAAATCACCCTCTTCTAAACAAGCAAGAATATAAAAGGGATATGTGCATATTTATGCGCATATGCTTAACTCTATAGAAAAATATGGAATACTGTGTCTCTACTTATATTTCGCAAATGAATTAACAGTACAAATTCTTTTTAAAGATTCTAAACTGTCCTTGCATCCTCAATATTCATAATATTCATGTCATACCGAACGAGTCTCAAGTCGCATATATTCCACGGATGAATTCCTTGAACTTGCCTCGAATGTGCGTTGATGTTCTAGAAACATCCATCAAACTCGGGAATAACTACTGCTTAAACACCAAAAGTACATTCTAGCTTAACGCTTCATTCGCAACGAATACTTCTCAAATATGCTACTTTAGTACTTTGCTTGAATACAAGCCAAAAATAACGCACTACTCATCTTGGATGTGCCACAACCAAGAATCAATGCCATAAATTGCATTAAACCTCTAAGCTAGGATAACCCTAGTCTTCTCTCTTATCAACGCCAAGTTAGCACTAGCTATTTGGCTTAGCACCGCATTGGCACTAGTTAGCCACATTAGCGCTAAAAGCGCTAACTTTCCTAGCGTTAACCCTAGCACCTGAGAAGCGCTAACTAAGCTAACATGGTCTTATCTAGCACATCTTGGCCTAATGAGGCTTTATCTAGCGCATCACAACTTTAGCACCTTAATCTTAGCACTAAAAATGCTAACTCTAACCTTAGCGCCAAAGGTTCCAACTCTTCGCGGCCAAGAGCCTTAGGTAACGCATCCCCGAGTACCAACCTCATTTGGCTGACGCGTCCCCGAGTAAAGGCTAAGGAAAATACGCCCCTAGGTTAGATGCGCCCCTAGATCGAGCACGCCATAGCTTAAGCACGTCCTTCTTAGTGGCTGATGCGTCTCTGCTAGCCTAGCACGCACCTAACAGCATGATGCGTCCCTAGCCATGTCCTGGCGCATCCCTAGATCTCCATGTCCAAGACACCCTTATGCCTAGCGCATCCATACTTAGCGACTTAGCTCAAGAAGTGCTAAGAACAATATTTGACCTAATTGGGGTGCTAACTTCGAACCTCCTTGACATTAACTTTCTGACTCTAGCATTTGCTAGAATTTATGCATGTTGGCCTTGCTCTTGAGAGGTTAGTACCTTATCCTTTTGTATTAAGAAAGTTAGCACATTACTATCAACATTAAGTAGCTAGCAATAACTTTGTCATTTATGTCTCTTAGAAATACGCCTTTCTTCTCAATATTGGTCAAATATCAAATCTTATATGAATTCTAGTAGGTTTATTTTCTTAAGAAGCCCTCTACAACAGTTGGCCTCAAGTGCCTCTCAGACTTATGATAAGTCACTTCTGAGCTAATACTTAGCCATTAAATATGCCATGTTACTCCTAAGTAAGTACATGGCCACTAAACCTCCAAGACTCGACACTAATCAGTCTGATCATCAATCTAGTGAATCGCGCAACTTACCTCACTATTTCTAAGACTTAATAAAAAAATAGTGGCTTATGACTCCACTATTTCCACGAGATATGAAATACAACACATGGGGGAATTCTCATTGGGGTATTGATCTGGCGGTCTATGACAATCGTGGGTGGTGGCACCACCTCCACGAAGAAGAAGGTAACAAGTAATGGGCGGTTATAGAGCAGTTGAGAGGATGAGGAGTAGTGGTCTGACAAGTTTTCCTTACCTTTCGGATACCATCCCACTACAATCTCTATAATCATCATTTCTACACCTCTCCCTAACTTCCATGAATTACGAGAAATCAATGTGTCTCCTTCAAAATATAAATAGATAGTTCTCATATATACATGCATAATTCATATTGTTCTAGTGTCAAATCCATACTAATATTTTCTATAATTCTTGCATATTACTTTTTATTACGTTTGTTTTCTATTTTATGTCTAATATTAGGTGAATCATCCGAAATCAAGGAAATTGCTACAAAAGTGCTAAGGAAATGAAGTCTACAAATGAAGACCACTTGGAAGTTGTTCAATCCAATAATTCTTCACCTCTATATTGAAGAGAATTGAAATACAAAACAAATTCAAAAATAATGAGGTTATTGCGACATTGGACGAAGAAGTTATGGGCAAAACAAGTTTGAAGAATTTGAGTCTACAGAGAAAGGTTCGGCTGATAATCCTCGGTTCAAATAGTAGCCGAACCTGGAGCTAAAAAATCAAGTCTTTACATAAGTCTACAGAGAGATATTCGGTATCCGAACCTAGGAATGAGTTTTGAAAGTGTCCAGGAGAAGGTTCGACCAATAAGTCAAACATGGATAATAGCCGAACTTTGGAGTGCGTTTTCGACGAAATACAAAGAGTGTACAAAGATAGGTTCGGCCACTAATCCAAATCCAATTAGTATTCGAACCTGACACTCATCTAGAGCAATTAAAGGTTGTCAGGTT